>VUQS01034222.1:0-26411 GCA_015108495.1 Heterochromis multidens | reverse complement strand
TGTAACATGTTTAAATATGGCTTCCTTTTTGCATGATAGAGCTTTAGTTGGCATTTGCAGATGGCACGGTGGATTGTGTTAACCGACAGTGGTTTCTGGAAGTATTCCTGGGCCCATTTAGTAATGTCATTGATACAATCATGCTGATGAGTGATGCAGTGTCATCTGAGGGCCCGAAGACCACGGGCATCCAATAAAGGTCTTTGGCCTTGTCCCTTATGCACAGCGATATCTCCAGTTTCTTTGAATCTTTTGATGATGTTATGCACTGTAGATGATGAGAGTTGCAAAGCCTTTGCAATTTGATGTTGAGGAACATTGTTTTTGTAGTATTCCACAATCTTTTTACACACTCTTTCACAGATTGGAGAGCCTCTGCCCATCTTTACTTCTAAGTAAATCCATGTCTACCTCTCTATGACATCCCTTTTATAGCTAATCATGTTACTAATCAGTTAACTTAATTAGTTGCTAGATGTTCTCCCAGCTGAATCTTTTTGGACTTTCTTGCTTTTTCAGCCATTTGTTGGCTCATGTGATTTGGAAGTCCTTTGGTTTTCTTTTTGTTCAAATTTAAAGAATGTTCCAACTTTTCCGGAATTCGGGTTGTATTACTTTCTGTATTATTGTAGGGTCTTTACCTTACAATATAAAGCACCTTGAGGTGACTGTTGTTGTGATTTGGCGCTATATAAATAAAACTGGATTGAATATGATCACTTCTATGCTGTTTTACTATGTCACTGTTTCAAGATTCCCCCATGGCCCTTCAAAGACCACCAGATATCTGTCTGTGGGAACCTAGGCAAATGTAGTGGGAGCACACGTAGTTCTTGTAACAGTGTCAAGGTTCCCTTTGAATTCTGTCACCACTGCCCTATAAAAAATGTGCACAGACATGGCATGTATAGTTTCACAAGTTTAAGATTTCCTTAAAACCATCATTTGACCCACACCGGTGGATCTGAAATCCATCTCAATAGTCAAATTTGACTCAAACAATATGTAAGAGTTAAGTCAAACAGAATATTCCCAGTACTGAGAAGGCATCCAAAGCAGACTGCCATCCGATGTGTGCTACATGACAGAAAGGACAACTTTGCACAGTGTGACCTGACTCTCCCTGCAGTCATCATCTACGAAAATAGCTGAGATTTCCTAAACTGAGATCTTTACATATGCAAAATATAACCAGGAAACTCCAAAAAACTGATTATAACCAGAATAGTAGGGTAAAATACATTTACTACGAATATAAATTTAAAACACCACATGGGACCCTTACACTGAACGTACATTAACCCTCTGAGGTCTAAGCTGTCCTCAGTAATGACCCCAGGCCTAACCCTAACTCAGTCACCTGTGGCAATCAGAATATGTATTTTTTGTTTGTTTTTTTAATTATTAAATTATTCTTCAAAGTCTTGGAAATCAGATAACAAAACAAAATAATCATTCTAACTGTCACACATCAAAAACTATTCACATTCTTTGGTCAATTTTGCCTTTCTCCAAAATATAGGGTAAGTGTAGGGTTTAGGGTTACCACCCAGGATGGCTGAAACCTCCAATTTAATGAAAACAAAAATTACATATTCTGATTGCCTAGGGTTGGAGTCAGAGATAGGGTTGGGGTGATGGCTCAGACCTCAGAGGGTTAATGGGAAAACAAGTCTGTTTTCGAAGTTCTTTAAAAGTTGAGAGCCAGGAGATGCACTCTCATTTGATTGACTGGATGGTGAAAAGGCTTTCATTTCAGCTTCCATTCAAATGTCAGAGGATGTGACTCCTTTTCAGCTAATCCTCCTTTCTGAGTTTATGTGTATTTGACAATTCAGAAAAAGTCACATTGACGGCCCCTTTTAACCAAAATAAGTCTGCCATGTCATTCCCACCTCAGCGACATTCATACAGGTTTAATTACATCGTTGAGGCTTTAAATGATATGAAATGCCAAATAGGGACTAATATTCGGCCTAGACACTCTGTGTGACAAATTAAAGTGTTCGTGCTTTTATTCACATTGGATCAGCAGATGTGAGCTGCATGATGATCAAGGCAACCTTTTTCAGTGAAGTTGCTGGAAGCTAATGTGCCCCTTCAATAACAACATGCATTTCAAATGTGAAAAGCATCAAGGTGAGAGGAGGAGCAGTCACTGCCTAACAGCCGTGCTGAATTAGCTGTCCTCATTTTCACTCAACAGTTTTATTATGTTACATATAAAAAAAAACTAAAAAAAAACTAATATGTGATGGTTGCACAAAAGTAGTAGACAAGTTCAAAATCTCTGTGCAGCCTACTGGTGCTAGAATGCCCATCCACATTTTGGAAGAGAATTTCTCACTTCAAGTTGTTTTTTGTAATACCGCATATTACTTAGACATACATCTTTATGCAGGTATTTTTGCAGCAGGTGGCAAAGATTCTCATTTCCCCATAGTCAGCATGTAGCTACAAGCCAGCTGTGGCTATATACATGATGTTATATTTATATTAAAATACTCCTTATTCAGTTCTTTGATTTGAGTTCCCTTATTAGTTCTGTATTTCTGCAGGGCCATTTTCAGAATTTTTCTTTAATGGGATTGAAAAGGGGGAGACCAAGATCAGGAAGTTACAAGTCAGGAAATTAAAAATTCTGGAAACAAATGTAAAATGTCAATACACTATGTAATATTCCAAACTTGAAAACACTAAGTGAAGCTTAGAAAGAATGATGAACATGGACATCAGTCACTGTCAGTCATCATCTCTTTCTTCTTACAAGAATCTGCCAAATCTGAAAATGAATGTTTAGAAGTTGAAACTCTTCTAAGCATGACCAATTTTTTTCCCGTTGTTCATGTGGCTTAGGTGCTTACAGTACATAACTCTTATAATGATAGAGAAAATCCTCCTGTCCCTACATGGGCTGCCTCTCATTTGTTTGCTCCCTTTCCCGTTGTCCTGTCTCTTAAATTTGTTGCTGTTTCTGGCTGTAGAATATACAAAGCCATGATCCTAATCAGTTTGCATTGCCTTCTATTCAATTCAATTCAATTCAATTTTATTTATATAGCGCCAAATCACAACAAAAGTCGCCTCAAGGCGCTTTATATTGTAGGGTAAAGACCCAACAATAATACAGAGAAACCCCAACAATCAAACGACCCCCTATGAGCAAGCACTTGGCGACAGTGGAAGGAAAAACTCCCTTTTAACAGGAAGAAACCTCCGGCGGAACCAGGCTCAGGGAGGGGCAGCCATCCGCCGCGACCGGTTGGGGGTGAGGGGAGAAGGACATGCTGTGGAAGAGAGCCAGAGATTAATAATAGCTCATTAAATGCAGAGAGGTGTAAAAACACGGTGAGAGAAAGAGAAACACTGTCAAAAGGTCTCACAAGGCCACACCTACCACCAACATCATAATGAAAAGACAATATTTGGGCCAAGTTACCTGTGGCATGAAGTAGCTTACAACTAGCTAACAGCTAAATCAATAAATTAAGTTTTTTTATTTATTTATTTATTTTCAAACACAACAGTACTTGACTATATATTTACAGTACTTGAAATTTATACTCAAAACAAGTTAACCACCTTAAAACTGGTCTTTCTATTTTTTTTAATAATGACTGAAGTGGCACATATGTTATGAACTGCTGGGAGGTTCTCTGAGTAGATGGCAGGCATACATGACACAGACTCCCTAACTTTAAACCATACAATAGTAAAATATTCAAACTGCAAGTGGACACTGTACCGTGTACCTTTGATATCAGCATTTTTCTAACATGCCAAAAATGTTAATTAACAATATTTTCTCATTGTAATGAAAAGTTTTTTTTTTTAAAATGCCAATTGTAATTATTTTATTGCAAAGGTTTGAAACTGATCTGATTTATTAATTCCAATACTTTTTTGAAAAATATTTCTTTTCCAGCGTGACTGTGTTGCTCCAACAGAAAGAATGAAGGGCATAAAACAAGGAGAAGTAGAAAAACAGATCAACAAAGAGTGAAGTGGAAAAGAGACAAAGTGTAATAGTGGCTGGTGATGGAACGTGTGTTATTTGTGTTATTGAGCTGTCTCCTAAACTGAAGAAACCCCGGCCAGATATGGAACAAGCACAAATACACACACAAACACACATAGGCGTGCGCACACACACACACACACACACATACACACACACACACACACACACACACACACACACACACACACACATAGACCTCAAAGCACCTGCCAAATCATGGAAGAGGAAAAATGCGACTAATTACATCTCTTTCCAAGCCATTGAAAGAGTAAATACCAAAGAAGAGACATGCATATTCATAGCAGGGCACAGCGGGATTGACTTGGCTGTTGAAAATCCTCCAGAATGAGCTTCTGAAGTGAGGAGAGAGGAAGCTTTTGACACAACAAATTGATGATTATTAGAGCGACAGACAGGGAGACAGACATGGATCAACAGACAGATTCAGAGAAGCAGTATGAGAGCCACACAGAAAGCTGCCTGCTGGTTTCTAAGCGATGACGATGCACTTTAAATATCGCACGTGAGCTTTTGATTTGGTTTAATAGGCTGTGTACCTATGAAACTTTGGCACCATAATTAGCATACCACTGTATTTTTTAATAATTTCCATAATATAAGCAGTGAAATTGAAACAAGCTCTTACCCTGCTGTTAAAGGACATGAAGGCGGACAGTATTTCCCACAGACTGAGCATTTCTTTATGGGTGGAACCTTCAATTAGTGGAATATCATTCTGAAATTGTTAACTATATAAAATACTGCAAACCTCCATTCTTAGTGTAAAAACACTTCTTGAGAGTTTTTTTTGAAAGTTTTGTGTGAGGTATCCATGTAGATTTAATGGCTTATAGGTAGCTAGGCGGGTAGTTGGTTATGTAACATTGGTTGTGCAATTTTCCATTTGCCAGTAGGACTTTCCCAGGGATGTCAGACTAGGATACCAATCAGAGGACAAGCATGGCATTATAATGGTGTAATGATAACAATGGCTCTTTTCCAACTCCCACACAGATTTTAATGAAATTCAAGAAACTCTGCAAAACAAAACCCAAATTATAGTCTGCTTTGATTAGACTTTGTCAGCCTTTTTTGTTATTGTATCACCAACTTTTCCATTGTGTGATTCTGACTTTTCCAATTTCTGCCATTTTCCTTTAATGAAAAAAATAAAACAATAGGTAGAAGAAACCATACTTATTCTGTGTGTGAAATGTCTCCTTGTCCTTTCCATCACACCTTGGTGTATCACGAATAGGATCTGGCAGAGGCCTCAGTTCACAAGATCAGCTCCCCACTCCGGCAGAAGGTTGCTGGTTCAGTCCCTGGCTTCTCCAGTCCGCATGTTAGATAGAAAAACACTTGGGCATAGAAAAAAGTGCTTGTATAATGCTTTGAGTGCTCAAGTAGAGTAGAAAAGCACTATATAAGAACCAGTCCACTTACCCTCCTGAGGGAGGCTGGGGACAATGAGTCCGAACGGACCATGTTCCACACCGATATGTTGAGGCTGCACAGTGACTGTCAAACATCCAAAAGAAGCAACCAAAACAACATTCAGAAGGAGGCAGTCTTTAATAAAATACCAAATGTCATTCTTTCTGCAGGCTAAGTATTTGGTAGTGGAAAGGTGAGAAAAAAAACATGCAGAATACATTTGGATTGCTCATGTAATTAAGGCTCCACATCCATCACCTTTATAACTATTGCATTAACTATTCTTTTAAATAGCAGGCTGAAGAAATAGTGAAAGCTGCAGGCAAGAAACAAGCTGCACGTGGCTGAGACTGTAGGTTTTTTTGGGGATTGTTGACTAGGTGACAGTGGCTACTGATGGTTAGTCCTGAAATATGCCCTTGGCCAGGCTGTCATGTTTATAACTTGTATATCCACCTATAGTATATCCTTCAGGAGCTGCCACTGAAAATAAAACAAGTAGATAAGCATCCTGTCCTCACTGTGATAAAACCATTGCACAAATTGTACTGTGTATATACATTTATGTACACTACATAGACAAATGTACTGGGCCACCTACATGACACCTACAGGAGCTGCTCAGCCATGGAAACCCATGCCATGAAAATTCTGGGGCACAGTTTTTGTGCTTATTTTTATGCCAGAGGAGGTTTGGAACTCTGTAGCTATTTAGTCAGCACAGTGTTGGCGACTTACAGTTGAGTGTGGGATATCTTGGAGGGAAGAAATTTCACAAACTGACTTGTTGCAGTGGTAGCAGGCTATTAAAGCACCATGCTCGAATTCAGTGAGCTCTTTAGAACAACTCATTCTTCCACAAATGTTTGTAAAGGCAAACTGCATGACTAGGTGCTTGATTTTATACACCTGTGGCAATGGGACTGAAAACACCTGGATTTAAAGACTGAGAGGTGTGGCCCAGTACTTTTGTCTACATAGTGCTTGTACTATAAACCTTGTGTATACAGTTTCATATATTTATTTAGTAATCATACACAAAGACATAGTTGATGAGCTGATATCTATGAAAATGCCATCTGTATTGGCCTCAGCCACAGTGTTATAATTGTCAGTGCACAGGTTGCCCTGTAGATGAGCCTTTTGATAATTAATGTTTTCATGTATACACCACAACATTACAATCCATATATAAACCCAATGCTGAAAAATTTGGGACGCTGTGTAAAAACTGAGTGCAATGATTTGCAAATCCCATAAATTCATATTTTAGTCACAATACAACATGGAAAATATAATATTGGCTCATTTTAAATTTGATGGCAGCAAATTCAAAAGACATGAAATTGGTCTTAAAAAATTTTGGACAGGACCATGTTTATCACTGTGTAGCATCCCCCTTTCTTATAACAACAGTCCATAAACGTCTAGAAACTGAGGAGACCAGTTGCTGGGCTTTTGGGAGAAGAATGTTGTCCCCTTCTTGTCTGATAATAGGAATCTAGCTAATTAAAAGTCTTGTTTCTTCTTTGTCATATTTTTCTTTTCATGATGCATCAAATGTTTTCAATTAGTGAAAGATCTGGACTGCAGGCAGGCCAGTTCAGCTCTTCCTCTACAAATGAGCTTCGGCACAGAGAAGATGGCGGTGTTTCTGGATCATGTTCACATATGGCTTCTTCTTTGCATGATTGAGGTTTAACCTATATTTGTGGATGGCATGGCAAACTGTGTTCAGAGACAGTAATTTCTGGAAGTGTTTCTGAGTCTATGCAGTGATTTCCATGACAGAATCATGTCTGTTTTTAATGCAGTGCCGCCTGAGGACCCAAAGATCATGAACATCCAATATTGATTTTCAGTCTTGTCCCTTGTCCCTTTCTCCAGTTTCTCTTAATCTTTTGATACTATGTACTGTAGATGAGGATATTCTGAAATTGTTCCACAATTTGTAGATGCATTTTTTGCAGATTAGTGAACCTATGCCCATCATTACTTCTGAGAAACTCTGCTTCTCTACGATGCTCTTTTTATACCCAATAATGTTACTGATCTGTTTCCAATTAACCTAATTACTTACAAAATGTTCTTCAGGGTGTTTCTACTTTTTCAGCCTTTTCTTCCTCCCCGTACCAATTTTTTGAGACATATTGCTGCCATCAAATTCAAAATAAACTAATATTTCTATGTTTTCTATGCTGCATTGTGAACAAAATACAGGTTAATAAACTCTGCAAATCATTGCATTCTGTTTTGATTACATTTTTACACAGCACCCCAACTTTTTTGGCATTGGGTTTATACACAAAACAGCTCTGACTCAAAAGGATACACATTTCTGAGAGTATTCTATGATGTCAGGCCTCTTGGCAGTGGGTTTGGGTCTTTATGAATTGGGCGTGTTATGTCATATCCCAAATATTAGTTTGGGATCTTGGGAGTCTGTAGCCCAGGTCAAACACCTTGAGCTCTTTGTTGCGTGGTGTGCTTGAACTGCAACAATTTTTAGGTGGGTGCTACATGTCAAAGTAACAGCCACATGAATTCCAGGGCCCAAGGTTTACCAGCAGAACATTGCAGTGTAACAACACAATCACTGTTATTTAATTACCTGTCATTGGTTCCAATGCCTTCCTATCCTGGGGTGTAATACAATGCTATTTGGCCCCAGCAATATCAACTGATAAGAAGTGAGGGTCCCATCTTAGAGACCTACATTAGGAGGTTGGAGGGCTAGTGGTCGCATAAGTTGCAGGTATGTCAGCCAAGATATTGTGGTTTGGAGACCTGTGTGGGACCTGTCTGATTGGCTTTTTTTTCTCTTTTTGATTTGTGTTGTTTTTTTACTCGGTTTTTACTTTCACTTTTACTTGCTTGTTAGGTTTAGCCCTTAAAAACTGATTAGATTTAAGTAATGAATTATTCTTGTATTGTATAGGCACTACTTTGTTACATTTATGAAAAGGTCTTGTTTTGGGGTAAAATATACCTCTTCTCAAGAGTAATCCTACTCACTGATGTGACTCAATAATGCCATAAAACAGTACTTCACGGCAGAGATGCCGAAGGAAATGGGCCACACCAGTATTTTTGACAAAATGGCATTAACTGAATGAGAATTAGTCATCTGGATGAGAATAGGCTGGTGGTTCTAACATTGTGGCTGGTTCGTAAATATTGGAGTTTCACTTATAGGCGTCACTCCAGTGTCATAGATTGTGAATCGATGTTATAGCTAAAAATCATGTGGACATTTTTGTAGTTTGTGAAAACAGCCAGCAGTGATCCCACCCTGCTAAGGTCATGACTACTATATATTATATGTGATAAAGGAAATAGAATTTTCAACATCCTCCTGTGTTGAAAATTGATGTTTAAAATCCTGTAAGAAATCATCCATCCATCCATCCATTCTCTTCCGCTGTAAGAAATCATGTGGCTTAGAAATACCAAATGTCAAGAATGTTCTTTCACAGTGTTCTTAAATAAATCACAAGGGCTAAAAATGCAACATTTTTACTTGGAGCCTTAAAATAGCCTAAAATAAAATATGATAGCTTTTAGAGCCAGCATGTTAAAAAATAAGACCATATTCTAAAAAAGACAAAATACCTTACCATGTGTTTCCTTTCCTTCCCAGGATTGCAAGATGTCCTGCCAGAGTTTCTCCGTGGGCGTTTTGTGGAGGCAGCCCTAAGCTATGTGGCATGCAACTCAGAGGGCGAGCTGCTCTGCCGCAACAACGACTGCTGGTGCCGGTGCTCTCCTCGCTTCCCAGAATGCAACTGTCCTTTCGCTGACATCAAGGTCATGGAGGAGAACATGGAGAAGAGCAAAGAGGCCTGGAACAACTTCAACCAAGAGTTCATGGAATCAGGTATGGGCTAACGTTAATAAGCAAGCTGCAGTTGAGCTGTAGAGAGGTTCTATTGAATGATGGTTTGGTTTAGTTTCTGAACTGGTTTGAAAGAAAAATGCTTCACTTAACACCTGAATTCATTTAAAAAGCTTGAAGGATTATTCAAAAGACTGCAGATAACTAATGCAACCTGTATATTAGTGGTAAGTATGAGGTGTGGTTTCACTTAATATTTTATGATCATATTGTCATATGCAACATGAGGTTATGTGACTGTTGTGGTTGTGATGAAACCTGGAATACTTATACTTTTCAATGGACTTTAAGGTTCATTGAAAAATATGTTTTACTTGACTTGGAACTTTGAGGTTCAGGTAAACTGGCGTTTAAAGGGACTTTTTTTTCCCCAGCAGATATGTATGTAACGCATTTTGTGACATCACAACTAGTGTGAGCCAGTCACGGTCCAATAGACAGCAAATTATCCTTCTATGCAGTTAGTAAATCTAAAATGGTATTTGGATATTTATAGATTATAGACTTTTTTTCTTTTAGGCTAAAAAGAAAAAGATGTAATTCCAACATTTTTAATATGGTACCGTCATCAAACTTTTTTGTGAAATATCAACGGCAACATAGCAGACACAAATTATTATTCCCAGCACAAAATATGAGGATTTTTGGTTTGGAAGTACCTCTTCAGCCTGCTGTACAATATTAGCATTAGCCAACTTCTACTAATAGCTCACCAACTCAAGCCGTGGAATATTGACATACTCTGTCCAGTTGAAGCATTAAGACAAGTGGCTTTTGTGATACTTTCTCTTTTCTTTAGGTATAAGATCATCATTCATTGCTTTGTTGCACACAAAAAAGTGATGTGATGCAAGTCAAGGCCTTTGATGTGTCCTAACTTCCGCCATCCAGCATCTATTCAAAAGGACCGGGATTGTCTTGACTTTTTTTTTTTCTTTAATGCTTTTTTTTGAGGGGAAATGAGTGCACAAAAAGTACTATATTGAATGTGCAATACATGCATACCATAACAAGCAGCTCTATATTGCAATAATAGTGTATGCTTATACAAAATTGTGTGGAATATCTGAATCTTCCTCACACCACACCAGTGTGCCTCAGCACACCATTTTGGAACCACTATCTTACACTATCCAACAAAAAAGGAATTTCATATTTGAGCATAATTAGCATTACACTGGAGAATAAAAAAAAAAAACTCACAGTATGGCTATTTAATACTTGCTTAGGGCTGTAATGAAATAGTTGGATAACCAGCAAGAGTGCAGTGCACTCAGCACTAGCAGCAATTTAAATTCAGAGAGAAGCTTGAAGAAATGTTGTTCAACAAATGAGTTGATACTGAATTGTTCTGCTCTTTAAACCTCTTAGATACAATCTTAGATACAAGACAAATATTTAATAAATTGAAAATATCCACAGTTGACATTTTTGTTGTGTTTTTTTATGCAGATTAGTTTTCTTTAGTTTTGAAATTACTTAGCAACATTTTCTGCACAGCTTTAACCCTGAAAATAAGATTCTTTTAATTTCTAATTCCACTGAAAAATGGTGGTGATGCTTGAATAAAATGTGAACTCCAAAAAAAAAAGAAAAAGAAAGTGTAATGTGTTCATAAATACACTTGTCGGCCTTGTACTGAGGCTCAGAAAGGATGAGCTGTGGACAGCTGGACAGGGAGCGTGTTGCACAAGTTTGTTCGGTTCCAGTACCAGATGCAGATGCAGCAGGTGGGGTGGTGGTGATTTATTGCTCCAAGCTGGAAGCAGTTTATGCTCAGCAACACTCTGTTTATACAGTGTGTACCTGTGAAGTGTTGCTATGATTATGTCCATAATTACTCAATTTGAAATTTCCTGACAAACCAAAACGATAAGTATTAAACTGCCTGGTATACAGCTCAGTTAATGCAAACTTTGTTAACTGCCTGATACACTCACTGGACACTTTATTAAGTATATTTTTTTAGTAGTAGGTTGGATCCCTTTTGCCTTCAGAACTGCCTTAATTCTTCATGGCATAGATTCAACAAAGTGCTGGAAACATTCATGGAGATTGTGGTTCATATTGAGATGATAGCATCACACAGTTGCTGTAGATTTGTCGGTTACACATCCATAATACAAATCTCCTGTTCTACCACATCCCAAAGGTGCTCTATTGGACTGAGATCTTGTGACTGTGAGGCCGTTTGAGTACAATGAACTCATTGTCATAGTCAAGAAACCAGTTTGAGATTATTTGAGCTTTGTGATATGGTGCATTTGTCTGCTGGAAGCAGGCATAAGAAGATGTGTACACTGGTCATGAAGGGATGGATATGGTCAGCAACAATACTCAATTAGGTTGTGGCATTTAAACAATGCTCATTTGATGTTAAGGGACTCAAAGTGTGCAAAAAATATCCCTACACAGCCACCACCACAAGCCTGAACAAGGCAGGATGGATCCATGTTTTCATGTTGTGTACATCAACCCTAAAATTTGAATGCTGCAGACTCATCAGACTAGGCAACTTTTTTCCAATTTTCTATTGTCCAATTTTGGTGAGCCCATGTGAGTGGCACCTGGTGTGGTCTTCTGCTGTTGTAGCCCATCTGCCTCAAGGCTAGACATGTTGTATGTTCAGAGATGCTGTTCTTTGGTCATCAGAGATGCAGAAGAGTATCTTAAGTTAGTTTACAGAATATTTAGTTTACAGTATTAACTGATTGAGTAATTAGAAACAGGTAGAGAAGCCATGAGAGTTTGAATGAATTTGCTTATCTTATCCACTTAAATTAGTATTTTGCTAGCAGCAATATCAGCTAAATCAAGCAGCATTAGCTAACACTAGCCAAAATGTTTGGTTCTGAGGATCAAGGCTTCACGTCACTAGGTAGAATAAAGTTCCCGGGCCTCAAATGTAAAGCCAGTGCCGAAGTACCTTTAATTTGCCTTATTTGTGGCAAAGGCCAGCAGGGGGTGACTCCTCTGGGTACAAAAAGAAGGTGCATTGAAGTCTTTGGGCAAAACAGTTGTTCTGATCATTTGATTTATGGCCTCAGTAATCACTTTCCTAATACTTTTATGTCCTCAGTTTGCTCATATTTGATTGTAACTTATGATGACCTGAGGATATTTTTGCACCACAGACTTTGAGCACTGTTTATAGGATTTGTAGAGAAAATAGGCATTACATTATCCTGGACACAGACTCCTAAGTGAGGAAAGTATATACTTTTGAAAAAAGTTAAATATGACTTCAATATTGTCTCAACCTATTTGCAAACATGGACACACAAGCCTTAGAAATCTTAGAAATCTGTTTTCAGTGTTCAAGCTGCTACTGAAATAAACATAATGGAGTAATGTACAGTCGTGGCCACCAGTGTTGGCATGAAATTCCTGTAAAATTCTTGTCATTGTTCTTCACTATATCATAGAAATAAAAACAAAAATCTAAAGAAAAACTGAAGCGGCAAAGTGCATGAAAAAAAAAAAGTGCCACTGCCAACATTTTTGTCCATGACTGTATTGCATGACCAGTAAAGTGAAGGTTGTATTTTAGCATGCTGGGCCACAATGACGGAGTCCCAATCAGGTAAACAATCTCACTCTTGTTAAATCGATTTCCAGCAAGCCAGCCTGCTTTATCAAAACTATTCATCATAGACAGCAAGACACAGGTGTGTCATGTAATGGTGGCAATGATGCAGAACAACTCGGGTGTCACTTCCTAAATTGGCTAAAGAACTTCTTTTTTTTTTTCTTTGCTACATCTCAACACATCACCAGCTCACTTCTTGATGACTTGGAATATGTAGGCAGAATTTAATTGGAGACAGGTTTCTGGCAGGTTTTCTTAAACTTTGTGAGCATCTTGTGTCTCCTCACAGAGTTCAGGTGATTAAGTGTGTAGTGACATATAGGTGGAAATTGCTCTTTAAGTGACATTATGTAGATAAACAGCATTTTTGTGCATTCACTTAGCCTCATTTTGACAGCACCCGACTTTGCAAGGTTTCTTTTCTTTTCTTGTTGCTTCGTATCAAGTCTTTATAAAGATGCACTGACACAGTGCAAAGAGAAGAGGAAGATGTGTAATTGTGCGGCTTTTCTTGTTTTGCTGACGTTATGGGTTTTGTCAGGAGCTTAACTCTGTGCTGTTTGTCATAAAATATGAGGCCTTTAGTACATTTGCAGCCTTGTGTGTTTGAGTAACAAGCTAAAAAAAATATCAGGAAAGGCTCCTCAGTTTGTAACACACACAAGGGCAGACAAAAGCACAGGCAGGCGTACATTTCTCAGCCACAGGCATGACTGCATTCAGGGGATCATCAAAGTTTTATCTAATTTTAGGGAACACACACAATCCAATTTCACATTCACACACTTGCAGCCACCTCACATGAGGCAAGTTGGGATGAAAAATGAATGCAGGAAAAAGAGAGGAGGCTAATCTACATGGCAAATATTGTTTGACTTTCAGAGCTCGGTGTTAGTATTCATTGTCTCTCCCTCCTTCTCTTTCTGTATTTTTTCTGCAACTTCTCACTCGAACACACACACGCACACACACACACACACACACACGCACACACACACACACAAAGTAGATTTTAGCTTCTAGGGTTGCCTAGGAAGTTGGGCTGAAACTCGTCTGCTGGGATGGGCTGATAAATTTATTGTGGCGAGAGGAAAACAACTGGGAGGATGGTGTGTGTGACAGATTGTTCATGTGTGTGTCAGAGAGACAGAAGGAGGACATAGAAGAGACTAGATCACTATGTGCCAAACAAAAGAGGAGAATAATACCCTCAGACCTCAGCCACTCACTATTTCAAAACCAAAGTCCCAAAGCTAGGTTGATCGTGAGCCACACACACACATACAAATCACAAGAGCTCTCTGCTCTAAGGTTCTTATCTCTCTCTTGATAGATTTTATGCAAGGTTTTGGGAGGCAAGATGTCCCAGGAAGGTGTGAATAAGTTGGAACATCACACCTTTGGTTTTGTGAAATTGGAAAACACTACCAGCTTCAAGGCTTAGCACCAGATCCTCTAATACCTTGACTGCATGGTGTGTTTATGAAATTGCAGTGACACATTTGTAATACAAAGTGCTGTAATTTATGTGTTCTCTGTCACAGACTTAAAAGTTGTTACAGAGTGCCTTGCCTTGACAGAATACTGCTTAGTTTAGTTTTTTTCTCAGTGTTTGATTGGCAGTCTTCCGTGATTGTACATAGACTAATAGATAAAAATATATATTATTATATATTCGCAAACAGTGACCAGGGCCTTTATTTTCCCCAGCCGCAGAAGATAACAAGCCTTTACTTAAAGCTAAAATGTACTTAGAGGCAGGATTTTAATTTCCCTCTGTTTAATCAGTTTAATTGATGATATGTTGGTACAGGGCTTTTCTTTGATCTTCTCTCATTTGCCCTCTTAAACTTGGGACATTATCATCTCAAGAGTTTCTTTATCTGTTTCAAATTTAAAGCCTTCTAGTATTTTAGTGAGGCATCTGCAGTCTGGAACAGCAGTCAGACGGGATTAATGGACAGACCAAAATAATTCAGAATGAACGAATGAGATGTCACCACTGTGTTAGTCTGAACATAGCACAGCATAATTACATAGCTGTAGAAGATGTTTAAGCAATCATAGCTAGTAACCCTTACCCTACCTTAATCCTATATTTTACAGAAAGGCAAAACTGACTTTTGGAGAAAAAAATGTGAAAGGTATTCTGAGAACAACTTAATAAAAACTATAATTCTATATTCTGATTGCCTGGGGTTAGAGTTAGGGGTTAGGTTTGGGGGTTGTCACCAGTAATGACTGAGGACTCATAGGGTGAAAGAAAGGCAGTAGTAATTCTTAAAATTATGTTGCAAATTAACATAGTCTCTAAAACAGTTCAGTAATGACCACTGTAGTTAACAGAAGACCGATATCTTTAGTTGAAGGCAGTGCAGCAGCAAGACCCCAGCACAAAACAAAGCAGGCACTGATGACAGCAGACATGACACTGATCAAGTCAGATACAACATGAAAAGAGGAGCTTGGGTGGAGGTGGGTTGCAAAGTGCCTTGCATATGAGCACTAACAGGGGGCATGGTAAAGGAGTTTAAATTGTGTGTCCTTTACGAAATAGACTGTTGGATGTGTACAATGTTGTCAGCTGAACCATTAGCGTATGTGGGCTGGCATTAAAATCAGCAGATCTGTTGTGGTCACATTTCAGTTTGACTTCAGGTCCTTCCTGAGCCAAAGCTTGGCCGATACTCTGAAAAGAAAAAATTCCCAAATCCAGAAAAAGCCAAAAGTCAACACTAATAAGTTACAGTCATACATTAGTTTGCCAATGTCCAGTACTCTCCTACTGAGGGAAACTGAAGAGTCACAGATGTATTAAAAGTATTATTAAACAATTGATTCCCTATTTAGTACTTCTGGAAGCAGGACAATTTATGTGGGAATGATTCCAAGTGAACTACATTGTGTAAGTAATGGAAGTACAAGGCAGGTCACATTAAGTTAAAATGAAACAAAATGAATCATTTATATATACAAGTAGTTTTGAATAGCCTAATACTCCTCCCAGCATTGCTATAAGCAATCAGTAGCCTCCTAATGATCTGTTCTCATCCCTCATTCTGGAACACTGGCTTTAGAAGATAATTAACTAAACTGAGCCAACACAGGTGACACAACGCTACAGTGACACACAGGTTGAAGTGCCAACCTTAAGAGCCAATTTTATAATGAAATTCTGATAGGGTTTAGAATTAGCATATCATAAGAATGTTCCACGCAACAAACAACCCACTAAGCTGGATCTTTACAATATTACCACAGCTGATGTGAGGAACACGAGTTCTCAGCCCACCATATATGTTGCAGGGAGCTGGGAAATGAATGAGGTCACTCATACATGAAACATAAGATGGAGCTTCTTGGTAATTAAAATTCATTTCTCCGCTCCAAGGGTGGGTAGTAGGGAGTGTAAATTCCCTACTGAGAGAAAGCCAGTGCGAGAAAAAAAGTAAAAAAAGTTAAAGTAAGCCTTTTATCTTCTGCTGTGTTCAGTTCATGTTGGTCAGGGGAGGGACTGATACATGAAATACAAAGCATTAATCAGAATAATGTTCAGGTGAATGAGCTCATAGTTCAGATACTTTACCGTCATTCAGAAAAAGGAAACTATTCGATTCACAGTCCAGTTCTTTAGATTTTAGTGAGCCCACATAAGGTAAACTACAGTGATTTTCCACACCGCAGGCATTCCAGCTGCATATGGAAGTGAACTCAACTGTTTCATGCACAGTGTGCTTGTACTTTACTCACTAACTTTTTCACCTGTTAAGTCTAACAGGAAACAAACACTGAGGCCCCATTTAGAGTTAAAAATAGTCCTTTAAAGTCTAATAATGTGAACAGATTATCTTTTTTCATGTGTTGCAATTAAGCACATAATATATGGACCAAAGTATTGGACTACCTACAAATTACACCTCTTTAGGCACCTAAAGAGCTGCTCGGTCATGGAAACCCATGCCATGAAACTTCTGCACATAGTTTTGGTGCTAATGTTAATATTAGAATAGTTTTGGAACTCTGCAGTTACTGAGTCAGCAGAGCCTTGGCAACTTTTACACACAATGGACCTCAACACTTGGTGACCCCACACTGTAACTTTACATGGTCTGGCACTTTGTGGTTGAGTTGCTGTGGTTCCTAAACACTTCCACTTTGCAATAATACCACTTAGAGTTGATTGTGGAATATCTAGGAGAGAAGGTCATGAACTGACCTGTTGCAGTGGTGGCATCCTGTTACAGTACCACGCTTGAATTCAGTGAGCTCTTCAGAATGACCCATTCTTTCACAAATGTTTGTAAAGGCAGACTACATGGCTAGGTACTTGACTTTATACACCTGTGGCAATGGGGCTAAAAACACCTGATTTCAAAGATTAAGGGGTGTGGCCCAATACCTTTGTCCATATAGTGTAGTTTATAGGTTGAGTAGATTTAGAAATTAGCAGTACACTAGCTATCATCTAAAGATCGTATAAAATGTTCTGGCTGAGGTGTTTTTTTTAGAAAAGAACAACAAAAAAAGGTACAATCCAACTAGAACTTTTTATGTAAACAAAAACTAAATACCAACCAGGGCGCTATGCTACGAAGCAGGATTTTGACTTATCAAGGTAACTTCAGGGTTAACCCTGGGTTTTCTGTACTACAAATGTGGTTCACTTCTTACCGGGGTATATCGCCATGGTAACTTATTCTGTGAACCTAGATTAGAACCTAGAACCAGATTAGAGATCAACAGGTATGAACAGAGACGCTATACGTCATCACCTAACCAGCAGTGCAAGTCTTATCAAGTAGTAGTACGCTGATTTTTATTTTATTTTATTTATTCATTTTAAGTATTATTTTACTGTTTGATTCTGCTTTGCAAAATACATAAAACAAAGGAGCTGTATTGATATTGGTGTGTACTTGTCTGCAGGCTCTCCACATTTGTTGTGGAATATGATGAAGGCTTATCACAGTAAACTATGATAGCAGATGTTACATAAAAGCTGCTACCATAATAGTTTATATCTTATTTACATTTACTCCTCAGTAACTGGCTCATTACCAAACTTCAAACCTTTTTCCATATTGCAGTATGGTTTTCATTCTCCAAGCAGTACAACCTCTGAGAGCTGTTGGCATGGCTGTAGACTCTTATCCTGTCTTTGTTTAGCACGAGTGGTGCTTACAAGCTGCACGTTGCATGTTTCTTTTCATTAGTAGACTAATAATGAAGCACTCCATATCGAGAATATGAGGAATAAAGACAGAAAACCTTTTAAATTTTAGTAACCATTGTGAGGACATGCTGTACCTGCTGCATGACAACACCAGTCACAATGTTAATTGGATATGGTGTGCTTGCTGAGCCAAGTTGGTAGTAATCATTAGGTGAGCTAGTAAGACTGGGAGGAAAAGTAGAACATTGATTAGATGGTTCTTTTCCAAAGAAAAGTTCTTTTTTTAAATAAGTTTGACTCACACACACATCAAACACAATCTGGCTGTCCCTGTGGCAGGATGCACGTACACTGCAGAGCAAGGCTTCTCTAAAAGGAAACCTTCTCTGCTTAAGTATACATAAGCAGAGAAACAGTGTTTGCAATTCAAAGCTCATCAACAAGGGACACCTTTAACTTCTGGCAGAAGCACAACAGCATCTACTTGGAGTCATTAACTCCTTTAAATGCTCTGCATGGTAACACAGAGTGGCAGCAAAGGAATATGAAGTCATTTTAAGAGAACAGATGCTTCCTGTGGTGCAAACACTATTTCTCTTCAAGGCCAGATTAAACTCCTACAATTTTAATTGTGGTCAAATAGAACAACAGTGCACTCACAAATACCAGTTTACTGCAGTTCTTGCATTCACTGGCAGATGGTCGAGCTCACAAAACAGCTAAGCTAGAGTTTGGGGTTGATGGGAAGGTCAGCAAAATGTGTAATTTTGAAACTGGCTAATTCTGTTTTCTTGTTGAATTTTGATCACAGTTTTAATCCATTCTCTCAATGGTAATTTCAATTTAAAACTATTTTCAGATCTAAATATGACTTTATTTCATGAGTCTGTAGTGAGAACTACAGTGGTTTTGTATTTTCTTGGTAACACTGCATAAAACATTACAGGAAGTTGAAAGCAGCACAGAAAACTATCAAGAAATGCTGAAAATTGATGTGGACTCTTTTTTTGAACATGTATTTGGCAATTGACCCACTCGCCCCTTGCACAAGGGAGGCTTTTACATGTGAATGAAAATGCTGTGAGTTTTACACACGCAAATTAGGATAACAGGATGTTAGTGAAGGCAGGACTGCAGTTCACATAAAAGATACCAGTGTCAGTAATAACAAGGCTTTTCTGGATTTTACACAAAGAATCTTTAAAGTGGTTCCTTTTGTTGGGTCATTATGAGATTAGCAGAGGTGGCAAGAGTATAGATATTCTTTACTTAAGTAGAAGTACAGACACTTGTGTTAAAAAATACTTCGGTAAAAGTTGAAGTACTGATTCAACTTCTTTACTCAAGTAAAAGTGAAAAAGTATTCTGTGCTCTGAAATGTACTCAAAGTAAGAAAGTAAAAAGTAGCTCCTTGAAGGAAATTTCTACCAGCTATTTTTGTACAAAGCTAACTGAACCTCATGCTATATTAATATAATAGTAAAACAATATTAGTACATGGGAATACAGACTTTATTTTGACTTTGCTTCCTAACCTAAACAGAAAAATGAGTACAGTGGTAGGGGGCAGGTGGAGAAACCCTAAGATCAGTTGTAGTGACTCAGCATGGGGAAAAAAATCATCTCACAATAATTTCTGTTGAGAGCTCCAGTAGATTTTTTTCTGTGTACAGGCTGCGATCAGCTGTCCTGAGCAGCCCTTAGCTTTAAATATAACCTCTCTTCTTCCTGTCCTGTCCTGTCTTTCTTACATCTTTCTCCATCTCTGAGTGAACTTATTTCACACTCTTTTCTCTGGGAAATACAGTAGCTGTACCTTTAGCTAGCAGACACTGTGTGACAAACTGCACACAAACAGTTTGTGTGTTTGCTGATATTTGTTGTGCTGATAGAAACGTTGCATTTGAAATTACCTGACATTTAAAAAAAACATTAATGCTTTTATGTTCACTCCTCTTCTGTAGCTCTAGCTAGATGCTGAAGCACCATGACCACAACTTATGGACATCTGCACCAAAAACGCCATTTTGGATCGTTCCGGCCCACTTTAACCTCTGAGTATAGCGCCATAAATGATGTATAAATTATAAGCTTCTGCCTTTTTCATCTCTTTGTATGCGATAAGCCCTGATGATGAAGGATACACCAATAGGACTGTCTTTTATTATCGTTCCCTCCATTTAGGCTGAAATCAGTTTGATGTTTGAAGGCGTGCAGTGATTCCCTCAAATGCTTAAACCTAAAGAAACAAGCCTGTTTTGAAAATGTAAGGAGTAAAAGTAAAAGGTTAGTCGGAAAAATAAATACTCAAGTAACGTACAGATACCTCAAAACTGTACTTAAGTACACTAACAAAGTATTTATAATTCGTTACTTCCCACGTCTGGAGATCAGTGATATTCATGTTAACCATTCTGAAAGTGTATCTAAAAACACTAAACTTAGCATCTTTCCCATTGCTGTCGAACAAGCAAGCAAGCACTATTTAACAATCATCTTCTTGTTACAACTGACAGAAATGTATCACTGATTAATCTGTAAATCCTGATTATAAAAGTGTATCTCTTTTTTTTTCCTCTCAGTACACTTGTAATCTTCCTTTCACCTTCTTCGTTCTGCTTCATATCGCTCCTCTTGTAATTTTGCCGTGCAGTACAGATTGCCTAATTGTCTCTCTTCCTCCATCATGTTAATGAAAAAGAATCCCTGCAAGCTAACAGGAATCTGTCTGATCATTTGTACCACCTACAAATAATCCTGGCATGGATTCCACTCAGCGCTATCAGGGCCCCACTGCTTTGAATCTCTGCCCATTTCCACCTTTATTGCTGTCATAAAGCATGCTGTGTCGGGGTGTAGATGTAGCACATGCACTTCCTGGATTTGTCAAAACAAAAAAACAAGGAGGGATTTTTTTTTTCTTTTGAAGATGGATAGAAGGATGTAATCTGAAGATTTGGCAACATTTACTCTTCCTCCTAATTTAATCTTCCTCATTTATTTCACAGAAGGAAATGTTTGGCAGAGGCAGTCTTTGCCTGCACTATTAGTTCCTTTTTCTTTTGTTTCTTTGTCTCTTTCCTTCTACCTGTGCATCATTCTTTTGTGCTGTAGGAATACCAAACCAAATCTGTCTTCCGGGATGCTTTTATATATAGCTATTTTTAACATTGTTTACTATAGCATATTTTAGTGAAAGCTAACAAAACCAAGCACTTCATTGTTACCATGTTCATAACACAGCACGAGGCATGAGACCCATTGCATTATTGCGCTGTTCAGAAACCCACTCATATAGAATATGTAGTTTCATAGTTCCGAAATATTAGCCCCAAAGGGATTTATTCATCTGGATAAACTATTTAGATAATAATGCACCAACAGTAATGTGCATATTTTCAGACAGTCTGTATCTATCACTTTATATTATTTGCTGTTTTTTACTGTACAAATCAGGATATATAATAAAAGAGCTTAGAGCTTTTTCAATGAGGCAAACTTAAAGGGCAGAGTGAGTATGGATTACATTCATGCTTCTTACTTTAGGTTTGACGAAAATGCTGCACTATGGCTTTTGTTTAGGATTTGTTAAGCTAAGTTGCCATGTGTTTATGGACATATATACATGTAAGAACTTTTCTATCTGTAATGTAAAAAAAAAAATCACATGGACACATTGAAACACATGGAGCTGAAGAAAAAAAGTTTAACTTTTAGGACCACATGCTTTCATGGACTAGCTGCTCCTTAAAGGTAGTGTCTGTATTACATTTCCTTAAAAAGGGAAAGACATTGTGAGAAAAGGCTTTGCTTTTTAATGCCTCAAGGCCTCAGAAAGGCTTGCTACTACAAGGGGTCCAACATAAGCAACAAAAGGAAGTGCGAGAATCTTGTATGAAAACAGCACAAACTGTTTACCATAGAGAGTCTGATATGCAGTCGGGTAGAAGAGGAGACCTAACAGGGTTCACTAAATGCTCTGAATGAAACTGGTAAAGGCCTTGTAGTAAATAAGAATCTGATCATTATATGCACTGCAAAATTCCAGGGAAGAATAGTGATATTTACTGGTGAATCAAGAGAAAAACAGTGCGCTGTAATCCTAACATGCAATCTAATGGCAAAATTGGGGCATCTACTGTATGCTATATCTTCACCCACAAATGAAAAGAAAACTGTAGCCCAAGACTGGGTTCTGTTGGGATTTAAAGGCTGAATTTAGGCTGTTGATTAGGCCCCAAGCAATTTTAACTTTGACACAATATTAGAAAATGGTGGCAGTGAGAATTAACATAGATGTTGTTTTTTCTTCTCATAAGAACAAGCGTTTTCATGTGCGTTATGAATGAAGTACAATTTCTTGGTTATTAAATGAACATGATTACTAGTATAGTACAAGGCAGTACTGTCTGCATATAGAAGCATTTGACAATAATGGACAGAAGAGGATAAGGTCAAAATGGATCCCTGTTATATACTCCTGATGACCTACTAGCTCTGGTCAGGCTGTTCCTGGTCATAATAGCACTGGAACCAGTTATAGTCCCCTCCACAGCCAAGAACATTTTGTTAAAGCAAAGAATGACTGACTTTCTTTCTCTCTTCTTTCTTTTATTTCGTCTTAAATAATATTTTGTTAATATTAGAATATATTATTGAAAAACTCAAGCTACAGTTAAAATCCTTCTACGATCGGCCTTGATTACCAGATTGAAACATATTTAATATGTAGTACCTCATAAGGAATCCCTTCAGCTAAAACTTTCAGCATTTTTTACAGTCATTTCCAATAGTTAATATGGTCACCAGTATCCCTTTTATATACAAAAAGAGATGACCTGAGTCAGTCTTTTTGAATAGTCATTAAATGATTATTGGAAAGATCAAATATAGATCGCATACAATGATTTATTTAGTTGCAGCAGACAGACCCAACAGTAAAAGATCCAAGTTATCTTCAAGCTTTATATTCTTGACATGTTTGTCCCTTCAGGTTTAACATCAGCAGTAGAGGGCTTAAAAGAGAATGGGCTCCTGGAGTACATGTGCATAATTGCTGTTTTCAAAGAAAATCCTTATGCAATCATTCTCAAACAAATGGCCAGTGGCAGCAAAATGCCTGTGGAAATCTGAAGCGATGTCATTCTGACCTTAGGCTAAACAGCTATCAAGTATAACATATGGAAGCAAGAAGTTGTGCAATTTTGTCTGGTCTGAGTAGAAACTTGCACATGCAAGTTATATTCTGATTTGGCAGCTCTTCATTTGGTCCCTGAATACCTAAATGCTAGACTTTGGGCTGGGTCTCAGTGTGTTTAGTCTTTGCACAGGGCCAGTAAACTAGAACTTTTTATAAGCAAAGTTCATGTTTACAACCAAAGTCTGTAACCTACTCAGGAAACCTGAGGATAACATAAAAGAGACTCCCCTCTTCCCCACTTCCAAGCAAGGACCAGTCCTGCAGCAGAATTGTTCTTTTTACCTGGCTAAATCACCATGGTAACTTCTCCTGAACACATAACCTGGTCGGGAGAAGATTATGTTCAGAGTTTTGGTTTAAAATCATCTGGAAGTGCCACGTTTTCACTGATTCTTTTATAGTATAAATTCTCTGAAGGGTGAATACATTTTAAATGTGCAAGTTGTTAAACCATACTTTAGTAACATCATCATGGAAGCCCAGCTGCAAACTATGCATGTCATTGTCACTGTGCATGTATTCATTTGGTGATGCAGAAAATGTGTAAATGTTTTATACATGATTCTAATCTGCTGCTAAGTCTCTTTTACAATGGTGGAATCGCAGCTACTAGAACTCAGGGCACACACCAAGAATGCCTGTTCAATCAATAAAAGTAATTTCACTTTGATTTGCTGACAAACTGAAGCAATTTCAACATCTTCTTTATTAGACTATGGCACAGTAAAAATGTAATGCTTAAATGTTTAAAAGTTTGAGAGCTCTAATGTGCAGCTGTCATGTTAGAAATAAACAGCAGCACCAAGAGCATACTTTGTGTTACAATAATTAACACAATTTAAAATGTTTATTTTACCGCTCTGTGCGCCAAGTCCCAAGAATGTCTTATTTGGAACAGTGTTGGATTTTACTGTTATATTTTTTATGTTCTTTGTAGATTTTTATCACCATTTTATCATCATCATCTGATAACGTTGCTAAGTGGAGTAGGCAGCACTCCAATTAGCTCAGTCAGGAGGCATGCTCAGTCTCAAGCCAACTGCCAGCTGCTACCTAGAGGGTAATGCAACAGGAAAACACAGACCAGGGTGAACAGCACCATCCTCAGGCAGGGAGAAAAACTAAATATAAATTACGACGTGTCATAACAGTTAAGTATGAATCACACAAGCCCCATTTCTCAAGGTCTTACATGGTTCCACGATAGATATTAGGTAATCAGCTAAAATGCCTCTCTCTGTTGCAAATATTTTAAAAGTACTTGTAGTTCTAGCGGGACTATAGCTATAGACCTGAAATCCTCATGTAACAAGACTTTATCTTTTCAGAACTAATGAAACAGAGCATGAGGAAACCATTAGGTCAAGTTGGTTTTAGCTAGCTACCATTCTTGCCAAGAGTTCCAATTGAAAGTTACACTGGAAGATCACAGATCCAAACAGTGTTAAGAGACTAGGCTAGAAATAACTGAGGATTAGGTTTTAGTTTTCTTTGACTGAGTCAAACCAAACAAAGATTGTGGAAGTCTGAATAGCTCTTGATGCATGCTCAATAATCCAGGTAAAAGAATCCCAAAAAGCTGAATCTGTTCATCTGCAGTAGAGACTGCAGTCTCAGTCTCAGCTGACTGCAGGTTTCCCCAGGGTTGGGGAAACCTGCAGTCAGCTGAGACTGAAGAAGTTACCAGGAGGTGACGAAACGTTTCTCCCACTAAAAACGCTACATCCAGATGAACAGATTTAGTTTTTTGGAAGTCTGAATAGCCTCATAGTCTTGCTGTAACTGTTTGTCTGCTATTATTTTTCCAGATCTGGCACAGGAAGATGTCATTTTTACTTCCTCCTCCAAATCTGTGAAAGGTAAAGCAGCAGATGTATTCAAACTGGTTTAAAAAAATCTAAGATTAATACATTTTTAACACACAGTATGCTTTAGTGTGTGGCTCGCTTGAGATTGACAAATCAGTAGTGTATGTGTGTGTATAGTGTCCTCAAGTTCCTCGACAGATCCACCCCTCACTTATGGCATGAAGTTAAGGTATTCCCAATAGTGAGGATGATAACTGGAACTTGGCTCCCAGGACACTATATTTTTTTAATTCATTTTTTAAGTTTGAGGCAATTACTGTGATTATGGATATGTAATGCTACAGGCAAGGCCAAAAGTTTTGGCAGTGGCACCATTGCCAAAACTAAATTGTTATTTATTTGCCAATAAAAGTTTTTGAAAAGTTTTTGTACTTCACTATATCAGAATCAGAATCATCTTTATTTGGCCAAGTTTGTGGACACAAAAAAGTAATTTGACGCCGGTTCACTTTGCTCTCTGCATGCAAAAAAAGAAAAGTTTTTTTTAAAATAGGCAATGTATATATGAGATAAAAGTAAGAAAAACAAGTTACAGAAAGTCTTAAGAAATCATACAAACTGTAAGTGCAAAAATCATAGAAATCTTTGTTGTCATAGAAACAAGTAAAAAAAAATCTATATAAAAACTGAAGCATCCAAGTGCATGAAAAATAAACTTTGTGCCACTGCCAAAACTTTTGGCCATGACCACACACAGAGTGGGGCATATTGTAAAACAGCATATCCAAAATTCAGGTTCTGTGGGTTGCTCCTTACCTGAAACTCCATTACCACACACCAACATTTTTTTTATTTAACCTTTATTTAACCAGGTTAGTCCCGTTGAGATCAAAGATCTCTTTTACAAGGGAGACCTGGCCAAGAGGGCAACATAGATACATAAAAACACACATTAAATTAATTCAACATTAAAACTTAATCACTTAAAACACTTGCACACAGACAAGGTGAACTGTAATGATCTCACCAAAACTTTAAACTCCTTCAATGTAACAAGGGCATGAAGCTGAAGTTCGGATTGTAGTTTACTCCAAGTATTTGGTGCCAAAAATCCAAATGCATTCTTGCCAAATTCAGTTCGTATTCTGGGGACTACAAATTGCAGAACATGTAGTTTAAGATTGTGACTTCCATGTTTCCTTGTTAACAGACATGACAAATAAGATGGCGCAATACCCAAAATAGTTTTATAAATAAACACGTACCAGTGACCAAGATGTCGAATACA
>VUQS01034219.1:0-16276 GCA_015108495.1 Heterochromis multidens | reverse complement strand
TGACTTTCATTCCTCTTCTCTCCAGAGCATACCTCCACCTCTCCAGGCTCTCCTCCACCTGCTCCCTACTCTCACTACAGATCACACTGTCATCTGCAAACGTCATAGTCCACAGAGACTCCTGTCTGACCTCATCTATCAGCCTGTCCATCACCACTGCAAACAACACAGCAGATCCCTGATGTAATCCCACCCCACCTTCAACCCATCTGTCACTCCTACCCCACACCTCACCACTGTCTCTCTGTCCTCATACATGTCCTGCACCACCCTCACATACTTCTCTCCCACTCTTGACTTACTCATGCAGTACCACAGTTCCTCTGTCTGCATCCTATCATCTGCTTTCGCTGATCCACAAAGACACAGTGAAGCTCCTTCTGACCTTCTCTAAACTTCTCCATCAACACTCTCAGAGCAAACATCACATCTGTAGAGCTCTTTCTCAGCATGAAGCCATACTGCTGCTCACTGATCATCACCTCTCTTCTTAACCGAGCTTCAACAACTCTTTCCCATATCTTCATGGTCTGGCTCATCAGCTTTATCCCTCTGTAGTTACTACAGCTCTGCTCATCACCTTGTTCTTGAAAATCAGTACCAGTGCACTTCTTCATTCCTCAGGCATCCTCTCACTCTCCACGATTGTGTTAAACAGTCTGGGTAAAAAGTCCTCTGCCCTCTCTCCTACACATCTCCATACCTCCACAGGTATGTCATCTGGGCCAAGCCCCTTTCCACTCTTCATCCTCTTCATAGCTGCCCTCACTTCCTCCTTACTAATCCTCTGTACCTCCTGATTCACTAACTGTCCTCCATCCGTCCTCCTCTCTCTCTCTCATTTTCTACATTCATCAGCTCCTCAAAGTACTCCTTCCATCTTCTCAACACATTCTTAGTTAGTACATTTCCATCTCTGTCCTTAATCACTCTAACCTGCTGCACATCCTTTCCAGCTCGATCTCCTCCTAGCCAAGTCCTTTTCTCCTTCCTTAGTGTCCAGCCTCACATACAGCTCACTATAAGCCTTTTTCTTTGCCTTTGCTATCTCTCTCTTTGCTGAACACCTAGCCTCTCAGTCCTCCTGTCTACTTTTTTCATCTCCCTGACTATCCCATTTTTTCTTTGCTAACCTCTTCCTTTGAATACTTTCCTGTACTTCCTCATTCCACCACCAAGTGTCCTATCAATTGATGACTTTGTAAACCTGTAGCTTTTTCCTGGGGTTTGGTTCTTTTCACACAGAGAAAATTTTGAGCAAAGTCCAAGTGAACCAAAGTTCATCACTACGAACCATGTGGGAACACACAGTTTGCTTATTGGCCAAATGTGTTGCAACACATGTAAATACAGGAAGAAGGTGCTGTGTTGCAGTGTAGCAGTTGCCCCACTAAGGATGTGTGAGATTGCTGAGTTTCACAGACAGCTTTATTTTCACACTTCTTTATGCACACTTGTGTTCTTTGTGCTCTCTCTCAAGCTCACTGCTGAGCATCTTGTCACCCTCGTCTCTGATCCCGCACTTACTGTCAGAGGAGAGGTTAATTAGTCATCCACAACAGGTGTGCCACCCTCTTCATCAGGCACTGCTCCCCCAGACACACGACTCCACCTCTCCCTGCTGCAACTGAACCCAGAAACCACACCTCACCACCACATGTAGACTAGGGAATAACATGGAGAATTTACTCTTAACATTTGTCTTCATAGGCAGTGTGGTGGTGCAGTAGTCAGCACTGTTGCCTCACAACAAGAAGGTCTTGGGTTCAAATCCCTCATGTGGCTTGGACAGGTGACTGTCACTGAAAGAGGATCTTTATCTATGTTTGTTAAACTTCATCACTGAGGATGTTTGTTCACATGAAGGCAGATCACAGAGAACCAACATCTCCTGATGTGTGGAAAGTTCTCCTCTTTGAGAAAAGAATGGAAATCCAGCACTGATGCTTCATCATATGAAGTGCTTTGCCAGTAGTTAATCAAAATTGCACCAAACTGTGATCTGGTGCTCTTGCCCTGAAGTTAATTGTTTCAGCAACATGGTTAATCTTCACACACACCTCCTGGTGTATAATACAATGTAAAACTGTCAGTTTCACTTCTGGATTAATTTCAAACATTTTATCTTGCATCCACTTTAAAAGTCTGACATTTTTCCGTCAGATTTGAACAGCCAATGGGCCAGATGTGGCCCGCTGGCCATACAAAGCCCAGGTCTGATCTACATGAATGCCAACCAGAGTTTCCCAGCAGAACATTTACACTTTAACATGATCAGTGTTATTCAGTTTATCTGTCAATGGGTTTAATTTTGTGGCTGAAACAGTGTTTGCCTTCACACTGCACCCTCTGGAGAACAGGAAACAGCCATATCCTCAAACGTATTTGCCCCCTTGTTTTGAAACTCTCTGTGCTCTCGGTCACATTTTCTATGAAGTTTAGAAAGAGCCCATTCGCTGACAGCTGCACCACAGAGTGCTGTTGTATCTATTGTGAAGGATTTTTTGAGTTTGCTTTGCACCATGTTTACTGTAACTACTGGGGAAAAATATGAACTAGTAAAAATGTTCAAAAATTGAGCACAAATAAAATGCAAAAACTTGCTGTTCTGTAAGTATAGAGGAAGGATGGAAGGCAAACGAAATCTCCAATTTTTGGGCAAAACTGAGATGTGGACACCTAAAGATACAGATGCTCTCCGTTTTATATCGTTATGTCATCTTCTTGGTAAAAAATGTGTCTCTGCCTTGTAAGGCTTCTCAAGAAGTAGTCCTATCAGAAATCCAGATGGGCTTTTGCCAGAAGTAAAGTGTGTGTATGTTC
Organism: Heterochromis multidens; assembly: GCA_015108495.1. NCBI lineage: Eukaryota > Metazoa > Chordata > Actinopteri > Cichliformes > Cichlidae > Heterochromis > Heterochromis multidens. The sequence goes on along the minus strand of VUQS01034219.1, from coordinate 13,453 downwards.
ACGTGAGTGTGTGTTCATCCTTCCAGCGTAGTTACATAATAGGGTGGAAAGACAGAGGAGATTACATAAGGCTAACCCTATATGTAAGCTAGTGGGCTTTTCTGGATGTGTGTGCCAGCCTCAGTGTCCGTGTGATGGCACGCAACACAGAGAACATGGGGTCATGCTGAAACAGCTGTTGGAGGATTTCTTTCTAATTACTAAAATTCATGGCCTTTGTGAGTTGGTTAGACCAAAACACAAAGAAGCTAAACTCGTGCTCTTTACTCGTCTCTGTCATTTCCCTCTCGCTGCACATCATCCATTATAATTTCTCTCATCCACCATTTTTCCTTTCTTTCTTTCTTCCCATCCATCATTCCTCTGTCGCTCCAGGTCAGTCTATCTCTCTGTCATCGCTGCATGTGACCCCCCAGTCCTCCCCCTCTGTTTGCCTGAAAGAAGAGAGGAGGAGACCAGAGAGAAGATTAGAGGAGCAGTCCAGCAGGGCCCATATTAAATTAGACGAGCAGTAATGAGATTAAAAAGCATCCACTACGGTATGCATATTTGAAAGAGAAACTTTAAAATGTTTGTGTGTGTTTTTTGCATAGTCAAAAGAAATCTGATATGAGTGTGGGGGTGTACAGTGTGTTGGATGCCGGTTGCATTAATATATGAGCTGCATGTTTGTGACCTTTACATTGGAGAAACACACACGTCGCCTTTAATTCCACTGCCTTTTTTCATTTTTTGACCACAGACCAACTTGTTCCGATTGTCTTTGAAGTCGAGCTGCGAGGGCAGCAGTCATGGCTCCTTGATGAATATTGCAATTATGAAGATTGGCAGTAAAATGGAGAAAGCAGTAACACCCCACTACCATCATATTTGCATATCTATGGCCAGTTTTAAATGGAATTTTTCAGCTTTTCCTTGAAGTCTTCACAGTGCTGAGAGACTTTGTCCTCAGGAGGAATAAAAGGACAATTTAAAATGTAAAGATGGACTTGTTAAAGGTCCCACGAGTGTTTAAATTGTGTTTAGATCTGGTCACTAAACACAATTAATGAATAAATATTAATTCTCTAGCGAGATATTTGGTTTTTAAATTTTGGAATTTTGTTTTTTTCAAAGTGAATACAAACCAACTGTCATAGGGAAAGAGGCAAGGTACACCCTGGACAGGTCACCAATCTGTCACAGGGCTATTATTATTATTATTAGTAGTAGTAGTAGTAGTAGTAGTAGTAGTAGTGGTAGTAGTATGAAATGTAAAATTTTTTTCTTGATTCTTTCAGTTGCTTATTGTGAAAATTGTTGATTAACTTCCCGATGTCCCACTGATTGGATCGATTTTCTCATTGTAATTTTGGTGGACAGCTGAGAAACAAAGTCATTGACATCTATCAGTCTGGAAAGGGTTACAAAGCCATTTCTATGAACTCTGATCTTAACTGAGACAAGTGAGGCCTGCAGTTCTTTAGATGCTGTTCTGGGTTCTTCTGTGACCTCCTGGATGAGTCGTTGATGCGCTCTTGGAGTAATTTTGGTAGGCCGGTCACTTTAACTTTTTTCCCTTAATAAATAAAGTTATTATCTAACAGCATTTTGTATTTACTTGGGTTGTCGCTGTCTAATATTAAAATTTGTTTGATGATCTGAATCAGAATACTTTATTAATCCCAGAGGAAATTATGTAACATGCAAGTGTGGAAAAAAAATGTAAAAAAACCCCAAGAAATCAGGAAGGGGGCAAAAACTTTTTCAGAGCACTGTACATAAAAGATCCAAAATTACAGCATGAAAAGCACAGACAGTGGCTGCAGTGGACACTTTTCATTGTTTTTAACACTCGGTTTCACTTCGGCTCTTTGTATGTTAGAACTTCGCTCTTCTCCGCGGCTGTACCACACACAGCGGCTGTACTACATATTTTTGACACTGCCTCCATCTGACAACAGAGCCCTGTGCAGGTAGATGGGCTGCCGGTGGACTGCCAACGTGGCACCACTGGACCATTTTTTTTAAGTATAAGGCAGCAGCGTGGCATCCGTGGGAGAATTCAGTGAATAAAGCCATAATGTTGAGAAACTGTCACCTTCGTAGTAGAAGTATAATGTTTCAGGACAATGCTTTTTAAAAAATATTTTAACTTTATTTTGTGACAAAGTCCTTAAATTTTTTTTTATATCAGACTTGACTGGTGATTCTATACATTAAGTTTTAATGTCTCTGTGTCTAATGAAATTAAAGTTTTGTCTCTCTTCCTATTCAGTTGTATAACTGTCATGTTGTTAACCAGTAATTACTGGCCAGAGGTGTTGCCAAGCTGGCAACAGTGGCTCTTAGTCTTGCTTCTAGTAAGACTTTGGCAGCAGTTATAACACCAGAATCTGCTTCATAGTTATCAGTATCATAAATATAAATGCTCCAGAACAGAAATGGACTTTGGAATCACACTGTTATATTAAATTCCTGTTTACATTATCCAGAGGAAGATGGTAACATTCCTAACAATTCATCGCAGTTCATCTTAAAAATTAACCAACCCCATCCTAATAAGTTTATGTATAAAAATGTGATCCAATTCATAAAAGCAGTCTTAGAACATGCATAATACCACTTAAAAGCCAAATGCTAAAAGAGGTACTCATGCTTTACTCATGCTCTCTTCAAGAGGATGTATATTTTACATTGTGCATGTAGATGCAAAACATAATCATGGCAGAAAGGTATTTGCTAAGAAACAAATTTGCAAAACTCTTTGTTGTTGTACCTTTTCACAAAATATGTGCAAAGCAGTTAGGTGGAGCACAAACCCACTTAGCAGCAACATCCTCAGAGGTTTAAATCAGTCCTCAGTATTAGATTATTACAGCACAGTCTGTGGTTGTGTGTGTAGTTAATTTTGTCCAGTTTTGAAGTTGATTTCAGTCTCTGGTGACTTACTTTTTATTTTTAAACTAACTGCATTGCCAAGCAGTTCCAGCCAAAACACAGCTTCCTGATTGGCTGAGCCCAGCAACTTTTGCCTGACAACACTTTTAATCAGGAAGTAGTAGGAAGCCACGGAGCCTCGAGGGGAATTTTACTCTACAACTCTTTCTGCAAAGTTGGCGCAGCACCCGGAAAAATAAAACCAGAGCGGTGCAGGACTCCACTCTGGTTTTTCTCTCTTTATTCCACATTCTCTCCTCCTCTCGTCTTTCCCATTTTACTCTGTCAGCTGTGCCTCTTCTTGTGTTTCCTTTTTTAAGTTTTTTAATCGTAAGCAACACTCTCCATAATTGTATGTCCACTCTTTATGTTTCTCACAACTGTCTGCTGTCCATACGAGGGCAGAGTGAGATTAAAACCCTCTTAAAGGTACAGTCAGTTGTTTTTTGAGGTTATTTCATTTTAAAAAAATGTTATGTGAGTGATTAGTGAGTAATTACGTTTTCCAACAAATTGATGCATTCTCATAAGATTCAAGATTCTTTCTTGTAAAAAAGTACACAACAAAATTCAATTGCCCTCAAGAACTGGACTCCATGAATTTAATAATATAAATAAAATAAGTTATACTATAAATAGAAAGAATAAAACAGTTAATTCTACTCACACACACAAAACATACATCACAATCTCCCAGTATTTCCACTATACCATACATTCACTGCCACTGTATGCATTAAAAAAAGGTCGATCAAAGTGCACATTGTGATTTATTCCTGTAATTGTTGCATGTGTCGTATATGGGGGTGTGCTTTCAGTTCATTCTTTAGGATGATAATAGCTTTAGGATATAAACTCTGTGGTGCATATTTAATGGACGGTAACTGTAACATTTTCCTGAAACTTAGAATTAATCTATAGGAGCGGGCGCTGGTTTGTGGAAGCCGCCAAGTTGCCCCGCCATCTTGAACACAGTGGCTGAAAGATTCGGCCTAATCGCATTTTATGTATGTGGCTAGAGACCGGCCACATTCGTAGTACGCCTTATTAGTTACTTTTAATTTAAAGATCACAAATAACCCTTTCAAACTATATATGATCATTTAACATTTGTACATGTATATTTCCATCATCTCTTTTTCATTATGTCTTTCTCCTCCTCTTCTTCATCTGCCTCCTCCACCACCTCTCTCCTACCTCATCCTCTTCCTCCTCTCCTCAAGCCTAATCTCCTGAATGCACAAATATGCTAACATTATGCCAGCTAATGTTAGGCTCGGGTTTCCTAAAAATCACACTTTCCTTTGATAAACAGTTTGATTACATTCTCACATCGTATGAGAGTTTATTTGGTAAGTGTCTGAGTCGAACAATGTTAGAGCCACTTTAAAGAAAGTTTCACTAACACCGGGGAACAGCGACTAACAGCAGCTAACCGAGGCTATACGTGGACAGACACATTTGCAGGACCATAAAACCAGCTTTACACTCACTACAGATGAATGGCTGCCAGAGTAATTTGTCATACAGTGGCCACCGTAGTTGGATTATGTATTTGAATTGGGAGGGGTAAGAAAACAGACTTCAGCTGACTGCAATCTACAGTACAATCTACTGACATCTAGTGGTGAAATATTTAACACACTGTAGCTTTAAATAATAATCATTGAGATTTGGATACTGATTTTATTAAGGGGACCAGGTTTCAACCAGATATCCACAACAATGAGTGCAGTTTCTTTCTGACCACAATACAGTAAATTAAACTGGGAAAGGACAAAGGTATTGATTTGCCATTTAGAAGCTGAGGGATTTGAATCTGTATTGGGAGAGAAACAATAAGTCTACTGAACTTTCCAAGACACAAAATCAATGGATTCAGAATTCTTCTTGGCTGTTCATATCAGGATTTAACTGTCAGTTCTTCTGCCTCTGCCTCCCCATTTTCACCTTATCTCACTCTCAGGCCCTCACTTTTCATCATCTTATCTTACTTTACCATGTCTTCCTGATTCGGATGTTATCAGCCCATTCAGTGGCTCTTATCAGTTAGCAGTCCTGTACATATCTCCAGTAGATGCCCTCTTCTATCTACTTACTCAGCTCAATGGGCTCTTATCGTCCACTGTAATCACTGTTAAACAGCACAGATTATACAGAAGACCCTTAGTGGTCTTGTGAAAAAGTGCATAAAATCTCCTGTAGTAGCCCTAGTCAGAGCACAAACAGATGGAAAGATCGAAGGCCTTCTGGGTCTGAAAAGGAAAGACAACACAAAAGTGCCTTAAACCTGTATTCTTTTCAATGGCAACCAGGGTTGCCGAAAGCCGTGGTTGCAAAAAGACTTCTGGTCCTATAGAAGTCTACGGGTGAACTTGACCTCTGTAAACACTTTCCTGAGAAATTTATGGGCTTAGCCACTAATATCGGGTCATACTTTAAAAAAAGAAACAAAAAGAAGAGTAGATTTTGTATATTTTGGTCATTTCAAGTTTCAGATAGAAAGATTTTTCAGGATACTCTCATTGACAGTTCCTTAGCCAATGAGCATTGTTTTCCAGACTCATATCCACCCCTTTGTCCGGTTTGAAAACACCAAGATGGCGACGGTGAAAAGGCCTCACATCAAGGCTTCAAAATGAGACTTAAGAAATCAGTGGGTGACATCACAGTCGCTACAGCCATCTTTTCTTTTGTAGATTTATTTCTGGCATTTAGCCCTTATTAGATAGGACAGTGGAGAGTTGACAGGAAACTGGGAAAAGAGTATGGGTGAACGACATCCAGGAAATGGTCTGGAGCAGACTCAAACCCAGGCCCCTGCAGTAGACTTCAGTATATTGGGCTCCTGCTTGACCAAGTGAGCTATAGCAGCACCCATGATGGCCATCTTTTATACTGTCTATGAATAAGAAATACTGTAAGAGAGACGAGAGTCTCAAAGAGTCCTGAATTGAAATCTATGGTAAAAGTGGTGGTAAAAGTGTAACTTCAAGATAAAAGTTTTTTAAGTCTTATTTTGAAGCAAAGTCACCAAACTTTTAAAATGGTTTTTTTTATCAGATTTAAATGGTGATTCTATGCATACTGGTGACCATTCAAATAAAAATTAATTTAAACAATGCTTCTAAATAATTGACTAGAGGCTTTGCCAAAGTGGCTGCTGGGTGGAAAACTTATAGATGTGCTTTGTCATACTAAGCTAGCAGCTTTATAACGCATGCTTTAGGTTATAAAAGGGATCATTTGAACCCAAGCCATTATCTTTCCTGATAACCACGTACTTTTATTTTAACCTAAAACTAACCAGTTTGTGAAAATGAGCCCAAAATATGAATCTTGAACTTGTGTGTCACACTGATGGTAAATCGAGTAGTAAGCTAGCATATCCATGTTTGTAAGGTCTCTTTAATCTTGTGAAAGGCTGCATTTTAACCCAAAGCATCATCATTTTGTAACTCTAACTACGTTAGTGTCTAATCCTAACCAAATAACAAGTGAAAACAAAAGCAAACACCAAATAAAAACCAATTATTTAATATTTAACTTTTGAAAAACACAGTTGAGTCCAAAAGATGGCTGTCAAAGTCACGTCCACGGTTGCGAGTCAAATGGATTAAACCACTGCCACGGCGCCTTCAGCCTCCAAATGTGGATTTTTGTCTCTATTTTAACCTGGAAACATCCTGCAGATTACCCCTTTGGTTTAGCAGGGTGAAACCACCATGCAGTGAGGTGATAAGAACCTACTACTAGGCAGAGGAGCACATCTTATAGTGATAACTATGAGACAGAGAGCTGATAACACTCAAAAACACAACATAAGTGTAAATAAGACAAAACAAGTTCCCCTTTCTTTGTTTGTCTCCCAGTACTCTCTACTACTATTCTCGGTTTCAAAATCTTCTATTTTTCTATGCTTTTTCCTTGCTTCATTTGCCCTTATATGATTTTCCCTCTTCTTCTATTTTCATTAATAACAATAATTTTCAAGAAAAACATTCTGGTACGATTAAAAAAAATATTTAAAAAATATAATTGTATCTGACTCCAGGCTATAAAGTGTTTTCTTGCCTGCAAGTAGTTATTTTAATTTCCCACATTTTCTCCATAAATCATTAACATTCTTAAAGCGTGGGATTTAAAATGTATGCTTTGTTAAAAATTGGGCCTTATAATATATTTTTAGTGCAGCTCATGAATCTGCGAGCAGAGTGGTGTTGGCGTGAAGTCAGAATAAGATGTGGGAGAATTTACAAACTGTGTGTGTTTGCGCAGCTCTTAAGTTGAAGCTGCGGTCAGATCAGTTCAGGAAATCGTGCTTTAGATCCAGGAAATGACCTTTTATTTGCAGCTTAATCCTTAATCCTTATCCTTGTTTGAATGAATGAAATGAAGGTTTTAAAAGTAACACTGTAAATCTATAAATCTAACTGATCTGTTGCAAATATCTACTCAGACAATCATATGGCAGCAACTCAATGCATGCATGTCAATATGCATCAAAATCTCTGAGGAATGTTTCCAGCACCTTGTTGAATCTGTGCCATGAAGAATTAAGGCAGCTCTGAAGGAAAATAGGGTCCAACCCAGTACTAACGAGGTGTACCTAATAAAGTGGCTGATGAGTGTATATTTCACATTGTGAGGAAATGCAACAGAAATAAATCCAATCCAACTTTATTTATAGAGCACTTTAAAAACAACATGGTTGACCAAAGTGCTTTCTAGTTAAAAACAGTGATAACATTTAAAGACCATCCATTAAACAGACAAGGAAAAATAAATAACAATAAAAAAAAAATAAATAAAAAATGTAAATGTTGCAGATGCAACAGAAATAAAGATCAATGCGTATCAAAAACAACATAAAAATGACACAAATGTAGACTGAACTACCCCAATGCACACCACTCATCAACATCTCGTAATAATGAAATCAGATCATAAGATGTGAGCGAGATCCAAAATTTACAAATTAATGACTCTATTAAAAATAAAAGTCACACCCAGCTCAGAAAAGAACTTTGTGTGTCATGGCTTATGAAATTGCTGGACTCAAAAAGCAGACTTAAACAATGAATCTCACAATAAAAGAAGTTTATTTAAAAGATAGGTAGATGAAACTCAGAGTCAGGCTTTGGCACAAATACGTCTAACTGGCAGTCAGGGAGAGTTTGAAGTCCGGGGGAGGAAGTTGCTGGAGGAGGTTAGTCAGAGGGCTGGCTGGGGTCCGAAGTTGCCAGAGCAGAAAGGGTGGAGCATTGGCAGGCAGGTATTTATCCGTGAGGGGTTGGATGCAAAGGAGAGGCTGCAGGCCTCGGGTGTGCAGAGGATTTGGCCGAGATCTGGGAGTTCCACAAAGCGAGGCAGGTGAGTTTCACAGGTGAGGAGTTGACGATGCACAGGAGGGTAGCTGAATCTTTAATCACAGTACACCATGGAGGTAGGGAGAACTGCAGTCTCAGCTGAGCCTAAATACACAGCCCTCATACTAGCAGATGACCCACAGGTGTGCGAGGCAAGCCAGGAAAGCACGGCTCCACCCAAAGGCGGGGACAGAGCGTGGCCGGCCAACCAGTCCACCTGAATGGAAGGAAACAGAAAAACCACACCAGCCAGCTCGTACCCTGACATTGTGTTTCTAAAGGCAGCAGATTAAAAAGCCTTTACTGTAATTTGCTCACTTAAAATAATACATTTCAAGCTTGTTTTTCTGACTCTTTGCTGCTATCTTCTGTGTTATTTTTTGTCAGCATGGTATCCTTTTATTTGCTCAACATCAGCTATAAATCTGACTTGTAATGTGTCTGTTCACCAAGGTATAAAGCTGCCAGGAGGAGCCCACAGGAGAAAGAATATGGATAGTCATAAAACAAACAAATCATTTGTGTTCATCACTAAATTGTTTAAGTATTTACATGCACCACAGCAGAAAAAAATGTAGAAATAAAACTGTTTGCATGTAAATTCCAACATATTTCTGCAACATTTTCACTGAAAACATTAATAATTCACAGTTTTAAACATTTCATTCAAAACAATTAGAGATCCAAAGTGAAAGACCCTCATCTCGGCCTCCCCGATGCATAAACAGAGTTATATTTGTATAAATAAAAGATGCTCAGTGTATTTACCAATGGTCAAATGAGGCCTCATTTGTTCTCATTAAGCTACTGAGTGTAAATTTAAAATGGGTGAAGGAGCAATGTTGCCTGACAGTTTGAAGCGGAGCTCTCAGTTCACAGTTTGGTTAAATTTAGCTCAGACAGACAAAGCTGAAATGTGTTCTGGCTGCAGAGAACGTCTTCCTCGGCTCTCTTTACGTTCTGCTGCTGTCTTCACTGACGTTCTCTGTCAAGGAAACTCTTCATTTGGTGAAATATCCATGCATAGTCATCCTCACAGGTGTTCATCTTCTGCAGTGAGGAGGCCCTGAAGTGTAACTTCATTTACAGCACATTCCTGTTACTGTGAGATATATTATACTGACACAATACAGTCCCTCTAGCAGCTGTTCTGGAGCTTCCATTACGTCACATATTTAAATTGTCATGCAGTATGTGTATATAGTGTATGCAACGCAATGTGCTTACCTGTCTAAGCAGAGCCAGAATATGTCTATTTTTGATTTTTTTTTCTATATTTTTTGTACTTATTTACTCTTAAATTGAGAACTTTAGATTAGCCTTCATTGTTTTAAATCTAAATCTAACTTTTAATAGCTCATTTTGGCTTCATAGTAGTTATTCAGTCACCGCATTCTGTATTTCTGCTAGTATAATTAGTATAATCTCCCTTTTAACACACCTTTCTTGTGTTTCATGGCATAATAAGCCCATGCAAGTCAATAATCAATCATTTTCTGTGCCTTTAAGTTAATTTTGGCTCATCTGAAAAATGAAAAGTCACATTATTCAGTGTAAAATAAAGTTATCAGTTCTTGTCACTAGGGGGCACTAGAGTTCAGCTAGTATGATTAACCTGCAACAGTTTCCTCACTTGGGTTTGTGTGTATGACTATGACAGAGAGGCAGACTATGTTGCACATTCTACGTCACATCTTCCTCCCTCCAAAAAATATATAATTTTGGCTTTTCAGGCAGAATCTGAATGAGGGCTTCGCTCTAAGTTTGTGAATTCAAACCAAAGCACTGACAGAGCCCGAGTTGCAAGATCAAGTCTCCATTTTTGTCACATGTGCCGAGGCGTCCTTAAACTGCCCGACGGTGTCATGTGACTTCTGTTTAAATCTCTCCCACACTAGAATGGGCATCTTATGAGCTTCTTATAAGGCCTCATAATCAAACAGTAATCATGTTTAAGATGCCTCTATTATCCTAACACATAATATATGTGAAGCGGACTTTGAAGGGGTGTAGTATCTGTTATGCTTATTATAAGGACCTAAATATGAAGCATGTTAGTATTGTGCTTTGAAAATGTGGTAACATAATGACTTGTTATAGTTTAACCTTGCAATCACATGCTCACAAGGATGGTATAAAGACAGTGTACTGTATTTTTTTTGGTTGAACATGATGTTATCTGTTGCAGTATATGATTTTTTTAAGTGACTTTTTATCAGGGTTATTAAAATTAAATATTTTTCTTAACTAATCTAGGTCAAAAGTTACAATTTTATGTAAATTTTCTCTGACTTTCCAAGCCATTGTTCCGACTTTCAGAGGTGGGGTGTTCACTGGAATATATCAGTCAGAAATTAATTTTTCCAACACAATTAAAACACACAAAAACAACAAACAAAACAAGAAAAACACTTTCTCCACTGAATGGCGCCCTTCTGTTATCTTGAAGCTGAAGATGTTTTTCACAAAGAAATTACACATGCATTCTTTTAAAACTCCACTACAGACCACAGAGTGTGTGCAGTATGAATGAAATGAATGCTGTGCCACCTGTTGACTGTTACTTGTGCGGCTGAACAGAGATCCTCACAAAGGCAGCCTCAGCGAGCCGGATCAGCCGTACTTTTAATCTGATTTGAACCATTGATGGGCACTGACTGCAAATAATTCAGCAGTGTCTGGCTTTTCTCAGCCAAACTCGCTCTGGCTGAGTTTCCCTCAATCTCTCAGCTCGAGGAAATGACTTTGATGATTACTTTGCTGAATGCAGCATCAGGGTGAGAGGTTCAATTTCCTCTCTGACTCACAGTCAAACTGGAACTTTCTGGGGGAGGGGGAAGAGCCTCTAAAAAGTCTCAAAAGCTTAAATTAACACAAGAGTTCTGGATTTTCACTTTCAGTCTTTAGATTTCATAAGAAAGGAGCAACTTCAAGCAGTCTGAGGGACAAAAGAAAATAAATAGGTACAAACAGACAGAAAAGGAACTGGTCTCTTCCTCCCTTCCTTCTTTTCCACTCCTTTTTGGGATGGCAGTGTGGCTGCTCTCTGGCTTCATTATCTACTCTGGGATGGAGCTTTGGAAAGTCATAACACACTCACAGAGTCAGGAGTGTGTGTGCAAAAGTGTGTTAAAAATGTGCCTGTAATGTGTGTGTGTGTGTGTGTGTGTGTGTGTGTGTGTGTGTGTGTGTTGGTTGGCTGTGCCACTAATAGTTTTCTGGGTACACATTTACTTGTGTGTGTGTGTGTGTGTGTGTGTGTGTGTGTGTGTGTCCTCCAGGCAGCTAAAGTGTTTACAGGGAGAAGAGGATAATGATGAAGGAGGGAGTGGGCTGCGGCTTAGAGAAGGAGAGAGAGAGCGAGAGAGAGAGAGAAAGAGGAGAGCTATTAGAGGCTCCCTGCAGAAGAGGAAAGCATAAAGTGAAATAACAACAAAAAGGAATAAAATAAGAGTTATGTGGAGCTATAAAAAGTGAAAAAATCAGACAGTAAGGAAGGGAGAAGAAGGGATGAATGAGGATGGGAAAGAGACAAGAGCAGGAGAAGAGCGGGAAAGGAAATATAAAAAGGAGGAAATGATGGAAAAAGGAAGTATTAAGAGGAAAAAATTGAAAAAGAAAGAAGAGAAGAAGGGAAGAGGGAGGAAAGGCACATGGAGTGTAAGAAAGGAAACAAAACCAGCTAAAAATGATTGAAAGAATGATGCATGGAGAGCAGAGAATGATGACAATGTAAAAAATGCATAAAATATTAAAGACGGCTGGTGGAAAATGAAACTAGTGAGACAAACCTGCCAAACCAAAGTAAAACTTTATATCTAGTAATTGTGGAAAGAGTTCAGATCCATGCCAAGCTCAGACTTCGGCACTGTTTTGTTACTCAGACATTATGGAATTACATTTACTGGTGACCCCAGTTGATAACCTTGTGTCCAACTAAAGAAAACAAAGGCATTTTTCTTCTGAGTTTCAAATACCTTTCCCTTTATCAGTTTGTTTATGTGTGTTCATTCCAACCATGGTTTGATGTGTTGAATTTTAAAACTAGAAGGAAAGTAGATTGTCAGCAGTAAAGGAATTGCCTTTTAGACAGTGGTGATTCTAGAGTCTGTTGGGGCCCTAGGCAAAAGCTTCACAGGGGCCCCTCAAACCAGCGTTCATCAGCATTATGTTATAAATTGTCTGACACCATAGTCCTTTCAAACAACAGGTAAAATATTACTGTAGAAAGGGCACAGACCATGTTGATTTCAGTAACAATGCCCAAGAAAAGTATTCTGATTCTTATTCTGATTCTTTCAGTGTGCTGGCTATGCTAACAAGTTGACTGCTGGTATCCCATCGGTCACATCACAGCCAGCAGAGCTGGACACCCTGAGCTGCTCTGCTAGCTAAGTTAACTTATGTTAAATGTTAAAGCAAACAAAGAAATCATGTGATGCTAGTGGAAGTTATGTCATTCAAGTGTCTCTCCCCTGCAGTTAAGGCTAGCCTAGCAGCATTTACTTATTTAGCATTATATTTAACCGTTATCTTCTCCACTCACTACTCACCACTGCCTTTTTTCTCCTCTTCCTTATTTTTCTTCTTTCATTGTTGATATGAAGTTTCTTCTCCTATCATTGCAAACTTTGCACATTGCCACTGCTGTAGTTTAAAGTTTGTAAGCCCCCGACCCATTGGCCTGGCGGGCCCCAAGTAGTCACCCGCCAAGTTGCGCCTCTGCTTTTAGATGGTACTTTAAACTATTCTTTGCTAAAGTCGTTGTACAAACATATATATATATATATACAGTACTGTGCAAAAGTTTTAGGCAGGTGTGAAAAAATGCTGTAAACAAAGAATGCTTTCAGAAATGGAAGTGTTGTTCATTTATTTTCATCAATCAACAAAATGCAGTGAATGAACAAAAGACAAATCTAAACCAAATCAATATTTGGTGTGACCACCCTTTGCCTTCAAAACAGCATCAATTCTTCTAGGTACACTTGCACACAATCTTTGAAGGAACTCAGCTGGTAGGTTCTTCCAAACATCTTGGAGAACTAACCACAGATCTTCTGTGGATGTAGGCTTCCTCACATCCTTCTGTCTCTTCATGTAATCCCAGACACACTTGATGATGTTGAGATCAGGGCTCTGTGGGGGCCATACCATCACTTCCA
>VUQS01034217.1:0-13543 GCA_015108495.1 Heterochromis multidens | reverse complement strand
CCATGTGTTTTTACACCACTCTGTATTCAATCATGAGTTATTATTAATCTCTGGTTCTCTTCCACAGCATGTCTTTGTCTTCCTCCCCTCACCCCCAACCGGTCGCGGCAGATGGCTGCCCCTCCCTGAGCCTGGTTCTGCCGGAGGTTTCTTCCTGTTAGAAGGGAGTTTTTCCTTCCCACTGTTGCCAAGTGCTTGCTCACTGGGGATCATCTGATTGTTGGGGTTTTCTCTGTATTATTGTAGGGTCTTTACACTTGAGGCAACTATTGTTGTGATTTGGCGCTATATAAATAAAATTGAATTGAATTGAGTAAGTTAAACTAAGGTGAGTCAACCCAAGAGCTAGGCCAAGGCAAAGACAGCGTGACATGACACTTGTTTACTGAGTTTATTAAATCAGATACGTAACACAAGCAGTGATTAACTTGGGGCGAGAGACAGAACTTGGCAGTGGGGAGGACTGGGCGAATCTAAGAGAGAGGAGATGAGACTCACACTGGGCCCTGATTCCAAAGATTATTTTAAAAGCACAGTTCATTTGAAAAGGAGCTGAAAGTTTGAACCTTACCTGGAGTCCATGATTATTCAGGAGTGGGGGGAGTAAGTCAGGGATGCCACTGGTCCGTGTTAGAGGAGGTTGACTGGAGCCAATGGAAGGTGAGCAGGCAGGTGAGTATGGAAGTACTCTGAGGGATTTTGCAGAGGCAGCAGATAAGTGAGTTCTGATCCAAGAGAGTTTGCGATGACCAGCGTCCAACGGTGTATGTATGTGTATGTATGTGACAGCAAAATCAACTCGTCAGTTAGCAGGATTTACACTGGAGACACAGGGAAACCTTGTTAGCACACTAGTAGGAAGAACACAAGAAAGCATAAGCAAACTGGCCTCTTTACCACACTGAGTAAGCTGATAATCTGGCAAGGTCTGGTCCTCTTAAACAGTGGCTGACGAGGCTGATGAATTGCAGGTGGTTCGGTGAGAGAGAGGGAAGTCTCCAGCTCGACCCCAGAGAGGCAGAGAATCACAGCTGTGACTTCCAAACACTCTGGGGAGAATCAAAACATAAACAAAGACCAGTGGCTGACTATGACATGAGGTATATCATATACAGAATTTTTGTTTTCAAAGAAACATAGATAAGGTCACATGACCAAAAACACCACTATATTCAATTTTGGCAGTGGCACCACTTCCAGAATTACATGTTGGTTTATTTGTCAATAAAAGTCTTTGAATCATAAGCATTATGAAATGCCTGTGATTGTTGGTCAATATATCATAGAAACATGAAAAAAAAAAAGTTTAACATTTTGCATGAAACACTTTGGTGCCATTGCCAAAACTTTTGACGACTGTAGAAATACATACAGTAAAGGGTCTAAACTCACCAATGGATGAGCAGTGCCTGGTTTCCTCCGGATATAACATTTAGAATTGAGGCCAAACAGTTCAATCTTGGTTTCAGACCAGACAATCTTGTACCCCACAGTCTGAGAGTCCTTCAGGTGCTTTGTTGCAAACTCCAAGTGGGTTTTCGTGTGTTGCACTGAGGAGAGGTTTGCACTTTTGCTTTTTGATTATCTTGATTTTCCAAAAATTTGTACAAAGTTGTATAAAGAAGAATCTCAAATAATTGATCAGAGAACATCTTGTGCAACCATAAATCTGGATTTTGGAAGAAACATTTAACAGAGCTTTGCACTTTTGGAGCTTATCAACATTTTTTCTGCTATGCTGTATATAGAAATTATATTTTTTAGAATCATCTGTTATACTTGTTCAATCACAATATATGATAAGAGGATACATGTTGTACGTGACAGACATCTGATAGTTAATGGATTAAATGGATCTACAGGGGCTATGGCATGGCCTTTGCCATAGTCTGATAATGTAACTGTATTCAGTTTGTTAACAAGCAAACAAATTGGTAAAAATGAATTGCCTCCTAACAAACTGTGCAATGTTCTGAATCCTAAAGGAAAAATGACACTCACAGACTCCATAATCCTTCCTCACTTGTCTCTACTAACACCTATGTTGTCTGTTCCCACAACCTTGTATGAGCTTATTTGCATTTCTTTCCTATTCTGATAACCTGATTTTCCTAATGATTTGCATGTTGGTGAGGTAGTCATGCTTTATTAACTTTACCTATGTTTTTTTAAGCCTTGAGGTGTTATGATAAGTTGAACTAAGGCAAGTGGACTCAAGAGCTAGACCCAGATCCTGTTCAAGGGCCGGGAACAGAGGTGGCTTCCAGCTCCTGGTTGAGCCTCTCAGTCTGCCTGTTAGTCTGGGGATGAAAACCTGAGCTTAAACATACCTTGGCACCAAGGGCTGAACAGAAAGTCTTCCAGACTTGGAACACGAACTGAGGACCTCTCTCCGACACGATCTCACTCCCTTCAGGTTTCCTCATTTGACAGTAAAATATACGAAAAGATCAAACAAAGACCTCCTTAAAAGTCAGCTTAACTCAACAGATGAAAAGAGAGGTTGTCAGGTAAGTTATCCATCATTAATCTTTCTAATAATCTGATTTAAACATTTTGAACCACAGACGCTTTTGGATGTCGGATTTTTCAAAGAGATGATGGATTTTAAATATTCAAAAAGTATTGCATATAATTGTTTGGGACGTGTCCACTAAACTATATACTAAGCAACTTATTATACTGGAGATAAGAAACCTTAAATGATAAATATGGGTGATAATAATTATGGTACAATAATAATCATGATGACTATATCCATTACAGAGAAGCCAAGAATGGAAGAAACCAGTTTACTGGTCATCCTGCTGCTCTCAGGTCAGTAATATTAACATCTTAAACATTGGAACTATAGCCTATAAACATACTGAGTAACAATGATGTTATTTGGGTCATCAGATTACATGTACTGTTTTTTTAAACAATGTAATTATTAACCCTTTGGCTTTGTTCAAAATCACTATGTCATGGTCCTGGGTCGGTTAACCCAGTGTTTCTGAGTTTCTGGATTTTCTAATGTTCCTGGTTTGTTGAATATTTATATTTGCTTGGTTTACTGTAGTATTTGATCTAGTGTTCAGTTCTTAGTTTTGTTCCTCTCTGTGTTCCCCATCCTCTTGTGTCAAGTTTCCTGTGCTTAGTTATTCATGTGACTCCCGTGTTGAGTCATGTTTAATCCTGTCTCCTGTCCCCCGTCCTGTCTCTCTGGCTCTCTGTGTGTCTCTCTCGCATGAATAAAGCCTTTGTGGCATTTGTTACAGAGGAAAATTTGGTGCATGCACTGGTTGAGAAGGGCCTAATATTAGATGACTTGTTCGTGACCGTCTCCCCGCTGTCTGCATCGTCAACAAGGGTCACTGTGTCGGGGGTACCCCATTCATTCCAAACGATATAATTGAAAGAGAACTTTGCCAGCGGGTTTAAAACTGTTCGTCTGGGCTGCAAGGATGCCAGACTGCAGCACGTCCAGTCTCTGCCGAGACAGGCGTTCATGTATTACACTGTTTATGCGAGTTCCGGTGTTGTGCCATAGTAGTTACCCCTGGCCATTATAGAAGGGGGGCACACATTTTGGCAGACGGAGCCAAACCTGATAAAATATGTATCCCCCCTAACTTTTGGTAGGAGGGAGAAATCCTCTCCAAAGTCACTGTGGTTATTAGTTATACTCTGTTTTATATAGCAAATAAACCCCTTCATGGTAACACTGCTAATGTGCATTATAGAAGGATAAACCAGGGATAAATTCACTGGGGAGCGATGTGTTGACATGATCACGTCTGGTTTTACAGTATTATGGTATCAAAGTATTTGTCTGAACAAACTATTTCCAACAGGTTATTGTAGTGTACAGTTTAAGCTAAATAGTCTTCCACACAGTACATTACAATGTCATGAAATCAGCATTAAAATGCATTCACGAAACGAGTGTGTTGTTTTTCAGCATTTGCGATTTATTGCAACAAATGCAGATCAGTAAGAAGTAGCGTACAGAAGGATAAAAGTAATTGTGTTTCTTGGAAGAACACTATACAGTGAAGCAAACAGTGAAGCAATGAAGCTAGGCAACTGGCTCCTCCTCCTCTGCATGCTCTCATGGATGGGGATAAAATTTCTGCCGGGGGTAACTACTTTGGCACAACACCGGCAGCATGAAGTGCTTTGAGTGCGGTGATGTTGGGCATAAACGTTCATCATGCCCACACAATGAAAAGGCAACAGAAAGCTGCTGTATGCCAGAGCTACTGACTGGTAATGCTGTCAGTGACCACATACCTGTTAGGCCGCTGACAGCAGAGGAGGCCGCACCTACAAGACCTACAAGCTGTAACAAGCAGCAGCGTAACGGCTAATACTGAAAACGGTAGTACTGAATGTAGTAAGAACGGCATTGATAATTGGGATGTACAGTAGATGACCATAGATGACCAATGATAAGAAACAGGAGTAAGGGAGTGATGCTGCTGTGGGGGAAGCAGCAGGCCAAGTTCCAGTGGCAAATGGAAAATGAGGGTGAACAGGAACAAGTAGTGGATGATGACACACTGTCTCAGTTTTCAGATATTGTGTCACAAGGTGATGAGCAGTATTACTCGTTAAGAGAGATTAATGATTTTCTGGATGATACTTTTGGTAGGCTCAGTGTTGAAATTATGGACTTCTTCCCTGATGTAGACCGATTCATAAAGTCAGTACTGAAAATCAGAAGGATCGTAGGTGACGAGCAGCTCAGCAAACAGAAAAGATTTCAGTTAAAAAGATACTGACTAAACTAAGGAAAGAAAAGAGAGGAAAAGCTCCCTTAAAAACACAGCAGTAAAACATGGGATATACACAGAGGGTGTCTTTCTCCTGGAAGTGGCTGACTATTCTGTCTCTTCTCTTTCTTCTATTCCTTATGGATAGCTTGCAAATAACTTTAAATATGAATGGCGGGAGAGAGAGCATTAAACGAGGGATGGTAGCTGAGCTGGTTAGAAATAAAAAAAAAAAACAGATGTTCTATTTCTACAAGAAACACACAGTTCTCATGACAATGCTGTTGACTTGAGGATGGCTTGGAAAAGATCTTTTTAAGTCATGGTACAAACCTCAGTTCAGGTGTTGCCATTCTCTTTTCAGAGGACCTGATTTTAACAGACTTATCTCATTCTGAAGTGGAGGAAGCAGGATCCAGTTAGTACAGGCCACAGTTAGGGATATACCTTTTGTGTTTATAAATGTGTATGCCCATAATTCTGGTACTGAACGTCTCAACAAGTTGGATAGTACACTGAAACAGTTAAGCAGTAGCTCTTTTATAATAGTAGCTGGGGACTGGAATTGCACCACAGACTTTACTGTTGACAGAAACACAGAGAAAACCCATCTACCTTCTGCCACTTTTTTATCTCGTGTCATGGCAGAAAATGACCTCATTGATGTGTGGAGAAGATTTGATCCAGGGATTAAACAATACACATGGGTCAAAGTCACAGAAGGTAGTGTCAAAGCAGCCAGGAATATATGTTAGTCAGCTCTTTAACAATAGGCTGATTAGAGCAACAATCAGCGGAGGCTACAGAAAAATCACTTAGTGTCAGTAACTCAGTGGTGGGAAATTGGAAAAACTCAAATCCCAATCTTTTGCAAGCAGTATAACCAATCAACATTAGCTGCAGAAAGGAACAGTGCACAGGTATTGGAAAGAGGAATTCAGTTGTTAGAGGATAAGATCATCAGTGGGAAGGAGAATCATACCAAAATTTGGGAGGAAGGGAAGAAAGCCTTAAGTATTTTTTTGCACGAAAAGGCAAAGGGGGCTTTATTTAGGAACAGGATATCTTCCATTAATGACATTGATGCCCCAACTATATACTTTTTTCATTTAGAAATGAAAGTTAGGCATCATAATTTGATGACACACTTGAAGCTTCCTAATGGGATCACAACAGCCAATCCGTCAGCGACGAGGAGGCATCTGGAATCGACGGACTCCCTGCGGAGTTCTATAAACGGTTTTGGTCGGTGCTAGGAAAAGACTTGCATGAAGGTTTTACAGACTCCCTGGACTCTGGGACAATGCCACTGAGTTGCACAAGAGCAGTTTTGTCATTACTTCCTAAAAAAGGGGATCTGGGATTGCTTAAAAACTGGAGGCCACTGGTGTCTCTCCTTTGCACAGACTATAAAATAATAGCAAAATGTGTCTCAAATAGACTCAAGGACTGTTTGCACTCTGTTATCCATAATGATCAGACTTATTGTATTCCAGAGCGCATAATAATGGACAATCTGTTTTTGATCCGTGATATCATTGACGTTTCTAAATTTCAAGAGTTGGATGTAGGCTTTCTTTCTTTAGATCAAGAAAAAGCTTTTGATAGAGTGGATCATTTTTATTTTTTTTAGGACACTTGAGGCCTTTAGGTTTGGGGGAAAATTTATCTCATGGATTAAATTGCTGTACTAAAATGCTTCTGTTTTGTTGAAGATAGGAGGGGGAATCAGTAGACCAATCCCTGTGTGGAGAGGTATTGGGCAAGGTTGTCTGTTATCTGGTATGTTATGTGCACTTGCCATTGAGCCCCTCTTGCACCAGCTTAGGCAGGGTCTCACGGGGTTGGCACTTGGTACAGATGCCAAAATATCAGCTTGTCTGCCTATGCTGATGATGTAACTGTGTTTATTGCCTACCACAATGATATTCATGTACTACAACAAAAGTTATAACTGTATGAGTGTGCATCCTCTGCAAGAGTTAACTGGCAAAAGAGTGAAGGGCTACTTTTAGGCGAGTGGATTTTCAGCAGAAAAACTTAGTGTAGTGAAGTGTAGTGGAGGAAATTAACGCCCAATTGTCTAGATGGACATGGGTTCAGCCACAGCTGTCCTAGACGGAGAGATGCCTGGTTGTAAATAATCTGGCTGCCTCGATGCTCTGGCATTGCTTCATGGTTTTTGAGCCCCCACATACACTAGTGCAGGATATTCAGAAGAAACTGGTTAACTTTTTTTGGGGAGGTTACCACTGGATCAAATCTGCAGTTCTTTTTTTTACCTCTGTCTGAAGGAGGACAGGGACTGATTGACATACAGAGTCGCATTACAGCTTTTCGTCTCCAAACTGCTCAATGTTTATTATACCACAAACCACAGATGTGGTCTGAAACAGCTTCGGTATTGCTACGCAGGGCCAGAAACTTTGGCTATGACAAGCATCTGTTTCTCCTGGAGCTGACTGGCATGGACATATCAGGGACCTCATCCTTCTACCAGTCTGTTCTGAAAGCATGGACCAAAGTGTTAAGTGTTAAAAGGGACTTCTCTGAGTTGTATGGGAGCATGGGGGAAGAGCCCCTGTTCTACACCCCCATCATTCAATCTAAGTTACTTGGTTCTACTAGCATTCAAAGAGTCCTAGCAACAACTGGACTAACAAAGCTGGCAGGGTTGAGATCGGGAGGGCAGTGGAAAACTGCTGCCATGCTCAGCCAGGAAACTGGTCTCAGGTCATTGCGTGTCCTGAGGAAGCTGATGGAAGTGGTGGCTTCCCTTCCTGGCTTCTTTCGGCGAGCATTAGCTGTGAGTTCTGCGGAGACTCGGCCAACGGTGTGGACTGCTTTTCCACCATTGTCCATCAGTGCCGCAGTAGAGGGAAAAGAAGATGGAGCTCTTTTGTCTTTTAGAACAACAGAGATATTTTGCCTACACAATGCGATGAAACCAGTATAGGCTACAATAGAGAATACAAGTTGAGATGAGATGAAGGTTGATACCAACATTTGTGTGATTCATTGCTGCTTTAACTATCTTTTAGAAATTTTGTAAAATTGCATGACAGCTACAGATACAAGGACTTAACTTATATCCTGAACACTGTTTTTAGATTTTCTTTTCTTTTCTTTTCTTTTTGATGTTTTTTGATGGAGTGTGTACTGAATGCTGAGTAGGGTTTTTATTTTATTTTATTTTTTTAGGGTTTTAGGTTTAAAAACCGGGTTTTGCTTAGAAGTTGTCAAGAAATTTATCTTAGCTTTTGTCAAAAACTGTATTATTTGTGTTGGACAACTAAATGCTAACCCCTTATGAACTTAGAGGTGCCCTTTGGAGTTTTCTTTTAAACAAGATTTGGCTGCTTGCAGTGTTACTCACCAAAATGCAAGAGGTTTTAAAAATGTCCTGAATGTATTTCCTTCCCCATAAAATATTCACAAAGCTGAGATATTCTTTTCAAATCTTGAATATATATTGCATATATATTTTTCTTCCCACTATCCTTGCCTTTGTTCACACCACAAACAAATAAATAATAATTCTCTGCTCTTCTTTTCTCTCTTTGCTTTGTCACCTCATCCAGGCTAGGCAAAAAGGCTGCACTGCCATAGTTTTTTTTGCCTATTAAAAGGCAGTGTTGTATCCCCACTTTCCCCAAGTGCTTGGTTATCTCTGAGTGTATCAACAGAAACACACAGGAATGCATCAGCCATATAGCACATATAAATGTACAGGGGGAGACACACAATCAGTCTACACTTTAAAAAAAAAAGAGAATTGCATACAGACATCATAGCCTGATGCTTGGATTATGAAAGATCAATCGAGTCATACTTGCTTGCTATATTATTGATGGCCAAGCTGACTGTTTGTCAACTGCCGAAATGACCATCAGGCTGATGGTAAATGACCCAACTTAGCCAACACAGTCTGCCACTGTGCAGGCTGATAAACTAGAAAGTTATGCACTTTATATAAGCACAAGTGAGCCTCTTCATAAGAAAAAGCCAAGTGCCACTGAGTGACAGTCTGTCAGGATGTCACTTCGTTATTTGCATTTCGGTACTTCGAGCCTTCGCATGGCAGTGTGCTTGCTTGTGTGTGTTATTGTCTGGGTCTACCAGAATTCTTACATATATTCATGTCCACTTGGCAAAAAAGCTAAGTGTGTCTTGGTGAGTCAGATGGCTATATAGCATTATTACTCTACTGGGCTGACATTCAGATGGTTGGGAAATATCCTGGAGTTGCTGTAGAGAAATGTAACCTGAGTCATTGTACAGGGCTTGGATGTAAACTATATTAGTAGACCAGAGAGAGAGAGAGAGAGAGAGGAAGAGGGAGATGGAGATTGAGTTGTCAAAGAGACCTTTAGGGAGAAGGCCTAATACTGTCTTTCACCTTATTTCAACACTCCTGTCTTGTCTCTTGCAGAAACATGAAAGACTTGCCCATTTGGAATGAGTCACAGAGTGGTCAATGACTGGTGGACAATGGCATAACAAAGAGCAAACAGCATACCAACATGGTGAAAGGTATACAGACAAAGAACACATAAATACAGCACAATGAGATTGATGCATCCATGTGAAAATGAAAAAGAAAATAGTTGAAAGGTAAAATGATCCAAATTGCATCATCTACTCTAATGTGTTGGCTAATCTCCAACAGCTACCCTGAACAAATCACCAACTGCATTTCCATCTGCCACTCAAACAAACTTTAATGGCTATGCAGTTTAATTATATCTAGATTAATTAAAGGGAGGGAATAGTTTTGATCATTTTACCTTCATGATTGCATTTAGACATGAGTTTGTGCAAATAGCCAAGACCAACTGTACATAAGCTCACATTTTTATGCACCTCTCCTCTTAGTCTGTAAACCTTACAAAAAGTGCCTGCCTCATTCTTCTTCTTATGTTAGTCTTATATATGCTACTTATCACACAGCAGTCTATGTTTTATGGGATATGTGTTAAGGCTTGGACTTGACCAACTTGAAGCTTGGGGATGGTACACTATAAGTCTCATAGCTAAAACTTCACATTGTAGTCTGTTGTTTGGATCTTTCGATTGTGAAGACTGATTTTTTTGCGCAGTATTGCGATTGTAAGGTTCTGGAAATCCAAGAATCCTGCCGTAGGCATTGATCTCTGGGATAAAGTGGCTTGCCGAGGGTCTCTTTTTCTTCACCAACACTTTTTTTCTCCCCTCAGGGCTTCCCTTGATTCAAAGTAATCTTGTTGACCCTTGACTCAGCTTTGTACTTTGAATCCAGTGCAGGATTCTCCTTACCGTTTCTATTTCTCTCTCTTTGTCTCTTTCCCTTTGATGCAACACAAATCCTGAGCCAACATTACTATTCTAATCATAATGAATGTCAAAGCAATGTTACCTTAAGAAACTGAAAGCTCCAGTTCTAGCACTATGAGGCTTGAGATGAAGCCAAAATTCAAATTACTTTAGATTTCTGACAAAATCACAAGAGGGAGTAAATATTGCTCTTTTCCTTGTCCCGAAGAACAGTTGCATGGCAAAAATAAATAATATTTCTCCTCTCGTTTGTCAGAAGTAAAAATGTAATGGAAATTAAAATGCTGGTGAGTCATCTTATACAGCTGGGACTTGCCATGAGGGAAAAATCCTTCAACAGAAGCCAATATGAAATCATCTTTTGAGCTAATTGTCAGTTTTTTCCTGATATAAATTAATTCTCATTATTCTAATGTGCAACTCTGTCAGTGCAGTTAGTAAGAACTCTGTTCATTTGAATAAATATGTAGTATGCAGATGTAACATTTTCTACTTTACATTTTCTTCTTTATATCATTTTAAAATGCAGCCCATAATGCAAAGGGACCTTAGGAAAACATAATGCAGACAAATAACTAAATTTAGCATCATCATTTGCATATCCCCACCATGAGAATACTCTTTCTTTAATATGCATATTTCCATATGGCTAGAGAATACTTGAGTGGATGGCATATAAAGCAGATAACAATGATGGGCAGATGATAGCAGAATAAACAATAGATAGTATCATTATCATTAGGACTTTAGCTCTGTTCCACCATCTTCACATTGTTGTTGCCTTCTTTAATGTTCTATTACTTTTCTCTTCTCTGTAAAGCACATTAAACACAAACTTTGGAATTATTTAACGTGTTTGCTCTTCCTCCTTTGTTTCTAATCAGATCACTGCTCAGCTGCAAAACACAACTGAATAGAATAATAAAAAGTCAAGAACCAAGAACAATTAGTTTGAAATGTAACCAACATGTACTACCCCCATTCCAAAACAGTTCAGATGTAAAAACAGAGTACAATGATTTGCAGATCTCATAAACCCATATTTTAGTCATAGTAGGACATAGAAAACATATGAATTGTTTAAAAATAATAGAAAATATAAAAATTAATCAATAAATTGATTAATTTATTTTGAATTTGATGGCAGCAACACGTCTCACATCTCAAAAAAGTTTAGACAGAGCCATGTTTACCACTGTGTAGCATCCCCTCTTCTTTTAACCACAGTCCATAAATGTCTGAGAACTGAGGAGACCAGTTGCTGGACCTTTGGAAGAGGAATGTTGTCCCATTCTTGTCTTATATAGGATTCTAGCTGCTTAGCATTCCTGGGTCGTCTTTGTAGTATTTTTCGTTTCATGAGCCAGATGTTATCAGTTGGTGAAAGGCCTGGACTGCAGGCAGGCCAGTTCAGCACCTGGACTCTTCCACTACAAAGCCATAATATACAAGGAATATATAGAAATATACAAGGGCTTCCCTGAAAAAGACGTCTGGGTAGGAGCATATGTTGCTCTAAAACCTGCATATACAGTACCTTTCAGCACTAATGGTACCTTTCCAAATGTGCAAGCTGCCAATTCCATAGATACTAATGCATCCCCATGCCGTCAGAGATGAAGGCTTTTGAACTGAGTACTGACAACAAGCTGGATGTTTTTGTCCATGTTTCCAATAAGAATTCCAAACAGTTTTCCACTTTGCCTCAGTCCATTTAAATGAGTTTTGGTCCAGAAAAGGCATTTCTGGATCATGTTCACATATGACTTCTTCTTTGCATGATAGAGCTTTAACCTTAATCTGTGGATGGCATGGTGAATTGTGTTCACAGACAATGATTTCTGGAAGTGTTCATGAACCCATGCAGGGATTTCCATGACAGAATCATGCCTGCTTTCAATGCAGTGCTGCCTCAGGGCCCAAAGATATGTGCAAGACTACTTTTGGCTGATTTTATGGCTACAGTACACTACAGCAGAGATGTCAAACATCTGAACTGGCAAATCAAGAAGTCCAATCTGGTCCACTGCATGACTTTTCAAAGTGTGAAAATTGCACTGTTAAGAATGCATCATGTTGTGAAGCTTATGTGTAAGTTCAACAAAGAAGATCTATAATCACTTATCTGCCTGCTTTTCTGGGTGTTTGGCTGCTAGTCTATTCTTTACATCACTTCCACTTTCCCACACTGTCAAACTCAATGCTGACATCATTGCTCTAGTCCAATCGTATTTCTGCCCACCTTCTTTGAGCCAATCAGCCTCCACTCTGTGTACTTTAAATCTCATCTGTCATTCTCCCTTTCAGACTCATTCATGCAACCCACCTCCTACCCATCTCCACCTCACCCAAGTCACTCATTGTTCCATCCAAGCCTCCATCTTTACCTTCACCACCACCAGCATCTGGACTCCGGGGGGTCCTGGCCTAATTCCTATCCCTGCTGGGATTCCATTCTGCTATGATGGGCCATTCGAGTCTAATCGCCAAATAGCTTAATTGAATTCTTTATATCAATAAATTCAATTCAGTTCAATTCCTCCTAATGATCTGTCCTTATTGAAAGGACAGCGGTGATCCAAACTAATAAACAGGTTTGAATTATCATCAGTTTCCCAGCCTTCTTATTTAAAAAGACGTTACCCAGAGCCTGTCATTCCACACCAAAGTTGGAGGATTAGGCTAGGAAAATCTGGTGACACATTTGTTTGAGTTACAGTGTTACATTACAAGAGTAGCATTGATGAGACATGTTTACATTTTCACTAATTTTCAGTAAGACATCTTTCAGTGTTGTTCATTATATGTTAACACGTTCAGAATGTACTTGTACTTTTTACACTAAAAGAAAGGGGAAAAAATATTTTAATTTCATAGGTTATTATACATAGTGTAACATTGAAGGACCCGGCACACAGCGTGATAACGTGTCTCACTTGTTTATTGTCACACATATGAATGCACAGCCTTCAACCAGGCGTCCTGGCTCTCCAGGCTTCGGTCACCTCCTCTCCAGGTCCCGGCGACCTACTGAAATAGGGAAGGCATGATTAGACGACACCTCCCAGCTATCCCTATCCCTGCCCCTCTGAACCCGCTGCTCCACCCCTCTCCTGCAGCTGAGCCACAAACCACACCCCGCCACATACCTCCACCGCCCAACGTAGGCCGGTGAGCCATCCGGCCTAGCCTACTCCCCCCCCCGCGAGGGGGAGAGGAAATCAGCCACAACCATCTGCGCCCCCGGCCTATGGACCACCTTGAACTTAAAAGGCTGGAGAGCCAGATACCAACGGGTGATCCAGGCATTGGCATCCTTCATGCGGTGGAGCCATTGCAGTGAGCGTGGTCCGAACAGAGGGTGAAAGGGCGGCCCAGGAGGTAATAACGAAGGGAGTCAACCGCCCACCGGATGGCCAGAAACTCCTTCTCCACCATGCTGTAACGGGATTCTCTCTCTGACAGCTTCCGGC
>VUQS01034211.1:0-17124 GCA_015108495.1 Heterochromis multidens | reverse complement strand
GCGTGTTTTGGGGTTTGAAAGCCACAGAGACGTGGTGTTTTGAGAAAATGCGTCTCAGCTGTTCCGATACTCCTGACACATAGGGGATCACCAAAGGTTTTCTCGTAGGCAACAGTTGTCCTTCTTCTCTCCTGGATCGCCTGGAGCCTTCTTTAGGTGCCTTCCCAGCTTTGACAAATGTCCAGCTGGGATAACCACATTTACTCAGGGCCTTTTTGATGTGATGTTCTTCTGCTTCCCTGGCTGCTGTGTCTGTGGGGATGGTGTTCGCTCTGTGTTGTAGCGTCCTGATGACACCCAATTTATGCTCCAGTGGATGATGAGAGTCAAACCTTAAATACTGATCTGTATGTGTTGGTTTACGGTACACACTGACTTTCAAATGCCCCCCATTGCTGATGGAAATCTCAGTCTAAGAAGGCTAGCCTGTCATTTTTCATATCCTCCCTGGTGAGCTTGATGTGTTTGTCCACCAAGTTAATAAGTTGACGAAACGTTTCTCCCACTGAAAACGCTACGTCCAGATGAACAGATTCAGCTTTTTGGGATATTTTGGGCTTGATTGTCAAAGGGCTCTATGGAGTCCTGTGAAAAATAAAGTACACCCCATTATTCAATAGCTTGTAGAACCACCTTTAGTAGAAATAACTTGAAGTAATTGCTCTCTGTATGACTTTATCAGTCTCTCACATTGATGTGGAGGTTTTTTGGTCCACTTTTCTTTATAACATTGTTCAGTTTATTGAGGTTTGCAGGCATTCGTTTATGCACAGCGCTCTTAAGGTCCTGCCACAGTATTTCAGTCAGGTTGAGATCTGGACTTTGACTGGGCCATTGCAACATCTTAATTCTTTCCTTTTTCAGCCAGTCTGTATTCTGTTGTAGATTTCTTGCTTGGGATCATTGTCCTATTGGGTAAACAAATTTCAGCCAAGCTTTAGCTGTCAGACAGATGGTCTCATACTTGACTCTAGAATACTTTGGTATACAGAGGAGTTCATGGTTGACACAGTGACTGCAAGGTGCCCAGGTCCTGTGGTTATAAAACAAGCTCAAATCATCAGCCCTCCACCACTTTCCTTGACAACTAGTGTGAGGTGTTTGTGCTGATATGCTGTGTTTGGTTTTCACCAAACATGGCACTGTGCATTATGGCCAAACATCTCCATTCTGGCTTCATCTGTCCATTACCAAATATGTTTAGAACACTGATAGACAATATAAATATATTTTGTGAGAGTCCACCGTGCAGCAGAAAGCTAATGATTAAATAAAATGGTTTTTGGCTTTAACTTTTGGTTTTTAACTTAAAAAAAAAAAAAAAACTGGCCAAGTGCTGATCATGAGCAGGTCTTTAATTTTCCTCTATCATTAATTTCCCTAGCAAGCACAGAAAGAGACATAATTTATGCTAAACTGCAACCCATATGACAGGCACAGGACTTTACCTAAATTATCTGATTGACATCAGCTTTTTCATTCATGCTTTACAATCACTGTGTCATTCACATCTGACACCCAACACTCAGTCATATTTATTCAGGCATATATGCACTATAATCTGACAGTACTAATGGTTCACTTACATGGCAACAGCACTTAATGTATTAGTCCCTGCCACCACCCCAACTTTCTACTTTCATTAAGTTTTAACCTGAACACAACATTTAAGTAGTGCTTATAAAGCAGAATCCATCAAAGAGCACTGTCTCCCTCCAGATCTACTATTACAACTATTTGCTGTTGATGTATCTAATTAAAGTTTCATGTAGCAAACCAGTTCTTTACTGGTATTAACACGTTTATGAGCATTGCATTCAGATTGTACTGGAGATTTCCAGCACACAATTAAAAAAGCTACTTTGATTCCTACAGAGTGACCAGAATAAGTGTTTGCAGGCATCCAACTTACAACCAGCAACATTCAATGTCCACTTTTACACACGTATTCAGCAATCTGAAGGCTTGGCTAGACTCAGTAAGTAGATTGCACACCTGGTTGAACCCAAAATATGAAACATATTATCATGATATTACTTCTGGGTAGTTGCAGTAGGTATTAAACAGAGATAGAGCCCGTTCAGAGGAAAGGCAGAAGATACATCTTTATCAGCGTCCACTTACAAAAGGTTATCTTTCCTATTGCTCAAATGTTACCTGATAAATGTCCTGGTAACTCTCAATATTTTCACTGCGGGTGGCACATTTGTCATCGTTGAGGTGGCGGGCAGAGTAGGGCACAGATGGGAACTCCTCCTACACGCTGGCGTTGACATATGAGCTGCGGGTCGAGCCAGACGAGCACATGTGATTGATAACCCCTCGTACGTACATCTTAACCAGAGGCGCTGAACTCATGAGCATTGCTGGAACATAATGAACTACAAGAAGCTTTATCTGGAAAGTAAAATTAGACTGTATTACTTGGCTAAAATGTTGCAATGGCTACCATCTCAGATGAACCGCATTCTGAAACCTCTTCCAATTTTAAATCATACCTCCAAGGTGAGAGATGAATCATTTTGCTCTCATACAGGGAATAACTCAATGAAAGAGGACTGCGTGATGCATTAGTAGAGTACACATTCATGATTTGTGATTGGTGGTAGAGTATCAGTTACTTACTTGGAGGTTTTACAGTGTAGTATGCCCACTTTAAAATCAGGTTTTTGTTGCTCCACTGTCAAACATGACAAGGAAGATGCAGTAATGTGTACATATTGTCATCCCCGCAAATGGATATTCTGACAACTCTTACCAATACTGATCTACACATCCACAATGACCCCATATAAATCCACTGTATGTTGTATGCTTTCTTATTACAGTTTTGGAGCACTTCCACAGGCTGCACTGTACGCATTTGTCAGATCTACATTCAAGTTTATTTTAAAAAACCTATATGATAGTACAGTAGGTGTATGTGAAGGCTCCGTCCTCATGCTTTTAGAAAACACCACCAGTTTATGGGAGGCTCACATGTTACTGTGTGTGGGCAAACTGAGAAGAACAGCTCTAGCGAATACAAGAAAAGATACAATATAACCCTTGTAAGGATCTGATGCATTGTACAAATGTGTGGCTTGGATGCTCAGCATCCACTTTCAAACCACTCCAAGTTGGGGAAAGCTGAACATAAGGACCGTCTTTCACGTCAACAAATGAATGTTTTCTCCTCTTTAGATGCCTAAATATCAGCGACATCACAAACTTTACTTGTGATTGACGTGTGCTGAAGTACACTTCCAGTATTCCTTATACCTAGAGGACAAAAAACAATTTTATTTCCAAATCTTTCGATATGATGGCTGCTGAGGGGAGAAGTTCACCCTCCAAGGTTTACTCTCTATAATCACACAGATGGAGCCAGCCAGGGATTGTAAAGGTAAGCTAACCCAGTCCCAGCAATTTTCCACAGACTGCAGTCTGTTTGGTTTGTTTGCTGTCTCTTCAGGACGGAGGGGTTTTTTTTCCCCACTGTTTTGACAGCCTACCATCTGCTTCAGAGCCAATCTTGATCTCATATACCTTCCCCAGTCTGTATTTACTCGGCTGACAGGACTTCAAGTTTGGGACTAAAGATAATCAGTTATGATAGTTTGACTGAAGTGTACCCACAAATGTTGACATGTGTTTGAGGCTATGATAGGAATAAAACATGACAAGTTATTTTAATAAAATATTTTATTTGATGACATAAGAAAGGAAGAAAACAATCTCTGATGACCTCCACCTGAAATTCAGTCAAAAAAGGCAGAAATAAATGAAGAAGTTTAAGATTCCAAAATAGCATATGGTTATAAAGTATGTGCTAAAAAAAAAAACATTTTCGAAAAATAAGATACAACAGGCTAGAAAAAGAAACCAAAAATAAATGTATACTACAATACATGTAGTGCCGTTTCAAGATGTAGTTGTGCTACAATATCTACAATTAAACTGCCCCCTCCCCCCGTTTTTTTTTCCAAAGGATATGACAGAATAAGGATACAAATGGTTCTGCTGGGCCACAATATCAAGCCTTGGTATCTTGAATAGATAAAGTGTAAACATAATTGGGAAGCGAAAACACCATTACAATAAACATAAGGCTTGTTCTATACATACAGTGGCATGATAAGAAATTACAAATCATTTTGATGTTCTCTTTTGGAAACACTTTAAATGCTTTAGCATCTTACTCACCTGCCGAGTTCATCGCTGTCTTGGTCCTCTCTTGGTATCTGTGTTGTCTTGTTTTGGTCTTGCAGATCGAGCAAATTGCTGAGAATTTAAAGTTAAGGTCAAATATTTTCAATTCAATCTACTACTACTCATGGCTAATCCAATTCTAAACATACAGATTCTTTTCTACAATTAAAATATACCAACAGGAAATTTACACCAAAACTTCACTGACAAGGCAATTTTAATTTTTACATAATCAGAGATTCATTAATTACCTCATAGCCATATAGTGTAATTTATTTCTGAACTTGCACAGAGCAGCTTCAGGCCACGTCGGCCTTCCTTGTGACACTCACTGCCTCATACGAATTTAATCCAAGAAAAGGTCTCAGCTATTTGTTCATAAATGCCAGAAGACTTCTGGCCAAAATTGACCTTATAAGAGTTCGGGTCTCTTGGTTTCCTGAGGTTGCCTCACTTACTCAGTGACATAATTTGCCAGCCACACAGACTGATAAACTGTTCACCTTATGTGACAGGTAAAATAAAGAGAGGACCCAAATATATGGTGAAAGACTGACTGTAGTGGTTTCTGCTAATAAACCTCAGACTTCAATGAACAAAGATTTTATACTGTTTTCTTCCAGCTCGCTAATTTTTGTACCTCTTTGAGGATTCACTGGTAAGTGCCATACTGCAGTCTCAGGCAAACACTGAAAAAATCATGACAGAGAATTTAAACTGGGACTGGCTGTCCTCAGTCTAAAGACATCCGTACCTGAATGAACCTCAATTCACTGTGATACTGCAAACAGACTTTTAAAAAAAAGATCAAATTTAAACTTTGAATATTTTTTTTTTTTTTAAAAACAACCCCTTTAAGCAAACTAGCCAATCTAAGAAACATTTCTCAGAGTAAAGCACTAATTTTCCAATTATTATTAATTATTATTATTATTAAATCAAATTCTGGAAAATAAACTTCTTTGCTTCTATTTTGAGAACACTGACACCAAGGTAGCTTGGCATAACGACTGTGAATGGTGGAAAAGCAAGTGACAACTGTTTGTATTACCTGGTTACCTGGCTGGCCCCTACTTCCAGTCTTTACGCTAAGCTAAGCTAAGCTTGCTGGCTGCAGCCTCCATCTTCAAATTAATTTTTTAATCAACAGACATGAAAGTTATGGCAATCTTCTCATCTAACTACTTACAAGAGGAACCAATAAATGCAATCCCAAACAGTCAAGCAGCTGTGACTGACAGAGATACTGTAAGCAATGCAACCCAAGTCATGTTAATCCAAAGCGAGGTAAAAGGTAGCATAGTTACCACTTCAACTTAAGGTCCGTCTGCCAAATCTAATTTCTCTCCACATTGGAGTTGCTGTTTGAATTCAGACCCCGTTTTGATTCCTCCATTAATTAATAGAACACCCAAATAACTGGACAATAAACACAATTATTTTCAGCACCACGTACTGGACAGGCAGCAGAACACTTTGTCTAACATCCGTGTCAGCTCTGCTGCCCCAAGGACAAGTACAGATAATCTTTTATTGTATCATATTCAGGTTTTTACTTGTTGAGATTTCACTTTTATATATTTTTTATTTTATTGAACTCCCACAAAGTTCCTTTAGCTTTCTGAGCTATTTTGTTTCTTGATATGTATTTATTTTGATCATATCGATCACCTTCTGACATACAAAGCCCAACAACCAAAAAAAAGACCATACTATCTACTAATTACTATCCATATGAATAAAACTGAATTGAAATTGACAGACAAAAATGTTGCCTTTTCTTTTTCTTAAATTTACCTGCAATACAGCTAAATGCAGGGCAACACCTGAAGTAAATTACGCTGCAGACATCTCTGTTTATTCTTTGAGCTGAAAGACTAATATGCTGTCACCAAGCTAATTGGCTGTGGGATGCACTTTAAAACACTATCAAAATCAATAGCCTTGTTCCATTAGACAAGTTCAAAAGTGGATGTATGGTTATCTTTGGAAGGAGGAGGAAAAACAGGTGGTGGTTCAGAGCTGCCAGATATTAGACAGTATCCTCCTGAAGGTACCAAGGACCAAAGCCAAAAGCACATCTGTGAAAGCAAGTGCCCACTTGATAAATCATCTCTCAACTACCCCTTAATGTCTATGCCATTTTCTATATGTTCACTTACATGTCATAGCCACTTCCTTAGATTCATCTCATTCTATTTACTATATGATTTTACCTATACTATACTTATGTTTAAAACTTTCTTTTGAGTATTTAAAAATGTAGTTACAGTAAACCGTAAACTTTATATACATCTGCTTGTAAATCAAGCCTCACACAACAATTAAATAAACCCTACTAAATATTGGTGCAACCTGAATTTACACATTTCATCTGACAAAAAGGATACAACAACCAGAGGCTTGTCATAGAGTACATAGCCGTTGGTTTCCTGCAGGGCTTTCTCTGCACTCTGCACACTGGGGAGTCCTACGAAGGCCTGCCCTTTCATCCGCCCCTCCTTCATTAACACAATGTCAAACCTATGGAACAGGAATAAAGACACATCATTATCATTTAAAGCTTGTGGCCTGGCCAACTCAACATTAAGCTCTGACTTTTCAGCATTACAAAAGGAAAATGTTATCTGCTACTGTGAGCTCATAAAACAGCAGCTGTCGGTCATGTGTTAGTGAGACCCAGCAACCTGCAGTCCAACTACACTGCCATTTTCATGTGAAAATGCCATGTCTGTCCAACAGCATTTTATAGAGACTCCTCCACACAAAAACTGAATCCCTCTTCTTCATTTCTAATCATCTGGCAACATCAGGTAAGCAGATGGACAGAAAAGGTAGCTGACTAAATCATTATTTTAAGGTTGACTTAATCAATATAAGTACATGTTAATGACAAACAGCTGTGTGATCACACACATTAACAATTTAAAATTATGTGATCACAAAGAAATTGAGAGACAACGGAAAGCCATCTTTAATTTTGCTGCTACACAGCTGACTGTGACTGAGCAGCTGCAGACAGCTGGCTAAGTTGTCAAGTGACAGCCCTTTCAACCTTCATTCAATTTCAAGAACAGCTTTACTGTGTTATAATTTATTTGAATTCAAAATAAAAAGGTGTAATTTACATACACGCCCAATTCCAAAAAAGTTGGGATGCTGTGTAAAATGTAACTAAAAACAGAATGCAGTGATTTTCAAATCTCATCAACCCATATGTTATTCACAATACAATATAGAAAACATTAAATTTTTAGAACTGAGAAAAATTGCTATTTTAAGAAAAATATTAGCTCATTTAATTTAATGGCAGCACATCTCAAAAAAGTTGGGAAGGGGCAACAAAAGTAAGTGGTACTAAAAAAGGAAACAGCTCAAGGAACATTTTGCAACTAATTAGGTCAATTGGCAACAGGTCAGCACATGATTGGGTATAAAAAGACCATCTTAGAGAGGCAGAGCTTCACCAATCTGCAAAAAACTAAATCTACAGATTGTGGAACATCCATCCATCCATCCATTCATCCATTTTCTTTCGCTTATCCAATTCAGGGTAGCGGGGGGGGGGGCTTGAGCCTATCCCAGCTGCCATAGGCCGAGAGCTGGGATAAACCCCGGACAGGTCACCAGTCTGTCGCAGAGAGAGACAGACAATCATTCACACCTAGATTGTGGAACAATTTCAGAATAATGTTTAACATAAAAATTGTGAAGATGTTGAATATCTCACCATCAACAGTACCTAATATCATCAACAGATTATGAGACTCTGGAGAAATCGAAAATCAATATTAGATGTGATCTTCGGGCATGATTCTGTCATGGAAATCACTGCATGGGCTCAGGAACACTTCCTGAAATCACTGTCTGTGAACACAGTTCACTGTGTCATCCACAAATGCAGGTTAAAGCTCTATCATGCAAAGAAGAAGCCATATGCAAACATGATCCAGAAAGGCCGCTGTCTTCTCTGGACCAAAGCTCATTTAAAATGGACTGAGGCAAAGTGGAAAACTGTTCTGTGGTGAGACAAATCCATTCACCCCATCCATTTTCTTCCGCTTATCTGGGGCTGGGTCATGGGGGCAGCAGCCTAAGCAGAGAAGCCTAGACCTCCCTCTCCTCAGCCACCTTCTCCCACTTATCTGGGGGATCACCAATGCGTTCCCAGGCCAGCTGAGAGATATAATCTCTCCAGCGTGTCCTGGGTCTACCCCGGGGCCTCCTCCCAATAGGACATGCCCAGAACACCTCACCCTGGAGGAACCCTGGAGGCACCCTAATCAGATGCCCGAACCACCTCAACTGACTCCTTTCAATATAGAGGAGTAATGGCTCTACTCTGAGCGCCTCTTGAATGACTCCCTTAGAGATATGGTGAAGAGTACAGAGGCCAGCCACCCTTCGGACAAAGGTCATTTCCGCTGCTACCCAAAGCTCATGACCATCAGTGAGGCTGGGGACGTAGATTGGCCGGTAAATTCACAGCTTCGCTTTTATGCTCAGCTCCCTCTTCACCATGGCAGACCATTGCAGCGTCCGCATCACTGCAGCCACAGCCCCAATCCGTCTGTCAGTCTACCGCTTCCCTCTCCCCTCACTCATGAACAAGACCCCGAGGTACTTAAACTCCTCCACTTGGGGCAGCAACTCGTCCCTGACCCAAGGTGGGCACTCCACCCATTTCTGGCTGAGGACCATGGCCTCAGAACCATGGCCTCAGACTTTGAGGTACTAATTCTCATTCCTGCCGCTTCATACTCAGATGCGAGCCGGAGGCCACCACCTGATAGATCAAAATTTGAAAGTTTTTTTGGAAAAGATGCACCCAGCATCCTCCAGACAAAAGAGGAGAGGGCCCATGTGGTTTGTTATGAGTGCTCGGTTTAAAAACCTGCATCTCCGATGGTATTGGGGTGCATTAGTGCCTATGGAACTGGCAGCTTGCACATCTGAAAAGGCACATCCATGCTGAAAGGTACACACAGGTTTTAGAGCAACATATGCTTCCAGGAGTCCAGACTTTTCACCAATTGAAAACATTTGGCGCATCATGAAACAAAAAATATGACAATTGCAATTACAGACCCTGGACTGTTGAGCAGCTAGAGTCCTATATCGGACAAGAATGGGAAAACATTCCTCTCCCAAGAGTCCAGCAACTGGTCTCCTCAGTTGCCAAACATTTACAGATTGTTGTTAAAAGAAGAGGGGATGCGATACAGTGGGAAACATGGCCCCATCCCAACTTTTTTTGAGACATGTTGCTGCCATCAAATTTAAAAGGACTTCATTTTTTTTTCTTAAAATTGAAATTTTTTTCAGTTTAAACACTTGATATGTTTTCTGTGTTCTATTGTGAATAAAACATGGATTTATGAGATTTGCAAATCATTGCACTCCGTTTTTATTTACAGTTTACAGCATCCCAACTTTTTTGGAATTCGGTTTGTATTTCTGACTCGGTTGTACTACCAGTCAACAACCTGTATTTTCCCTATCGCAATGTCGTCTCTGGAAATGAACATAAATAAAGTCTGGGCTTTAACATGTGTTCTTTTTCACTTCAATACCAAACAGTCCCAAGTGCTCACTGAGCTAACTTATGTCACTGCTGCAAAAGCTGGTGTTTAAAGACAGAACTCTTAATTGAGCTCTCAATTCACTCATTTAAATCACAAATTGAAGTAAACTCCAAAAAAAGCCATTAAACAAGTCACAATTTAGCAGCAGGTTATGAAACTGAAAAACTGATTGGCTGGCAGAGTTGCAGTTTTCTTTTTATCACCTGAATCTGTGTTCAGAGTCTGTCCTCAACATAAGCTCGGTTTGATGACTCAGGTAGAATATTCATTTGAAGTACTGCTGATGCACAAACATAAAAACGTCCCTCATGATCTCTACATCAGTTTAGGTACTTATTAATAACACAAGACACAGTCAGCATGAATAACTAAAAACTCTCAAGAGAAAGTGACAAATTGCTAGAGTCAAAAAATAGCTCATGAAGAGAAACTGGGGGGGAAGTGAATCACAAGTTGTGTTAATAAGAAGTAAAGACATGATAAGGAGGATTGCTGTTAACATACATGTTTCTTTCCTCTTCTGACAAAAGATTAATGTATCTCCCATAGATGTACTTCAGGTCCTGGAAGACAAATAATGAAGATTAGCACCAAAAATTATTATGATTTTATCTTTTTTGTAATGTGTCATTACAAAATTTAACAAATATTAACCCAAAATATTGACGGCACATCTGCTTCACACACAATCGGGTCTCCCCTCTGTTAACTAGAAGGCAACAAAGTAGCTTATTGGGTAAATCAGCCCAACACAGAGTTATCAGTGGAGGTTAAGGCAGCCTGACCTTCAGGTGAGCCCAGAGACGCCCACATGGACAACACTTTCGCTGCCCTCTTTTTTCCCCACCTTCACCCGGATTGTTAGTCATGATCTGTGAGCTATGGCTAGCGAGGTCTGTGAATTTACTTAATGGCGTGCATATCAAGTGTAAGGGAAGAAATATCACTATTTTCCCCAGAAGCATAGGGTCAAACAGTGGTAATGTATGACATCATCCTGTTATAATGTATTGCAAGAACACCTTTTATGAGGTAGTGGCACCTGTTATTTGTAGCCCAACCAACTATCACTACTTGGCACCAGCACTAGCTGGAAACACACCCAAAGATTTCTGCACACCAGCCCATGGATGGTTTGCCTTAGCAATGGCACAATTATCATCAGGCTTCTATGAGAAGAGATTTTTGAAGATAACTGATGCTATGCCAGTCTAATATATAGAAGGACAGTCATAGACTCTTATGAAAGAGAACTCCAGTAAACCAAACAACCGTACAAAAGTGCATCAAGAGCTAAAATTGGACCTACCTTCTCTTCCACTTGCTTTGCAATGTTCTTCACGTATAGTCTGCAGGTTGGCTCGCCAGGTTCATAATTTTTAAACACAGACATCCTTTTTATCTCTGTTTTAAAAGAGAGGAGAAGGGGGTGCCTTGATGCAAGGTGAATTTCAAAAAACAGGTACAAAGGATCACAGAGCTGCCTATACCAGAAATTTAAATAAATTCAAAGTCGTTGCAACTCAATACCATCCACTCAATGTTTTATTTAAGACAGAATGGAGAAAGAACTAGGCTTAGAATTGCTCCACGATTTTAAAGCAATGATTACAAGTCTGAACTTGTTTTTGACTGCAATTGGATATATCATGTGTTAGCTGGTGCATGTGTGTTTGTAAAAACATACCTGACCAAGTGAAAGTGAACTAGTAAACTAGAAAAGCAGAATACAGTCTCTCACAAAGTGTTAGTTGCATTTTTCGGTCATATTTGCTCTCATGCCAGGGAGAAACAAAACAAGTTGTGTACAATTGTTTAAATATGAATGATGATTAGAATTTTTTCCACATATAAACTGTCAGGTCAGTGTACAAGATGTATTTTGTTGTCTTTATATTAAACATTATAGGAATAAGATTAATGTGTGGATGCCTATGTAGATGCCCAGCAGATCAGTGTTTATTTGGAGAGGTCTTTTTGGCTATTCAACTGAACTAAAAAAAAAAAAAAACAGCATTTGAAAGTAGCTCTGCCCTGAAGCTGAATTTAAGCTAAACTGCCCTGTAAAGCCAAGTAGATCTATAATGAGGTTGATAATTCTCACTGGATGAATTGTAAATAATACAACACTGATCACAGAATCTTAAAATCACAACCTCATTAACATGCCATTTTAATGACAAGAGAAAATCAATTGTAATCATTATCTCGCCCTACAACCTTGGTAATGTCAGTAATGTTGATGTTTTTTGGCCTTCCTGAATAAGGGAAGTTTCACACTTTTATAAACCACATACCAACAGCTAGTTAGACAAAATTACTGGGCCATCTACCAGATCACAGTTTTTGAGCTGATGTTAATGCCAGAGGAGGTCTGGAACTCTGCAGTTACAGAGTCAGCAGAGCATTGGTGACTTTTAGGCACTGTGCACATCAGCACTCAGCGACCTCGTTCTGTAACTTTATGTGGGCTGCCACTTTGTGGCTGACTTCCTGTGGCTCCTAAACGCTTCCACTTTGCAAAAATACCACTTACAGTTAATTGTGGAATATCTAGGAAGCAACTGACCTGCTGCAACGTATTACAGTAAAACAAGGGGTCGTCACAGCAGGTAGCTCTGCATGTTTGATTTGGCAGTTTTGCGCCAGATGTCCTTCCTGACGCAACCCCAGAAGGGGTTGGAATTAACATCAGCACAAAAACTGTGCTTCAAAGGGATTTGTATCTCTAGCTGGAATTGAACCAGCGACCTTTTACTTGCCAAACGAATGTCTAAACCACTAAAAGCAGATTGCATGGCTAGGTGCTTGATTTTACACGTGTGTGGCAATGGGACTGAAAACACCTGAATTCAGAGATGTTGGATCCAGGGAGAATGATGTTACTTCACATACCTCTGCTGTGTCTAAAAATGGTTTGGCGTAACAATCTGCTGACACCTAGCAAATGGTGATATTCTGCACTCAAAAAAGGTGAGTCTAATATTAGACAGTCACAGTTAGTAGAAGCTAATTAGAGACAGGGTTTTGCAATGCCAAAAGAAAATTATGTTCCATATTTATCACCAGTTCCTCTTTCTCTGAAGGATTTCTTTCAAGGAAGATTTTCTACAATTTCCACTTCTGTTTTGTTTAGCCATGATGCCTCTCAGCTAACTGGCAGTTTACGCTAATATGCATTTCAAAGTATCTACTGCTTCTACTCTACTTGCATCCAAACAAAAGAGGGAATCAGAATATATTACAGCTCTTTAAAATGGAAAGTAAGGACTTTTGGAACCTGATACAGCTACTGTTGTACAATTTGCAATATACAGCACCAATAGAAAACAGTTACATGAAAAAAATGATTATTGTAATCACATACCTAACCTAAAACATGTGCCTCCTAGCATTTTTAATGTTTCTTATTGATTTAGAAAAATCTATGGTATGTTTTTTCCTCTTTTGCCCTGCATCTAACCATTAGATCGTGATAAGATCATTTGGCATTCAAACCAAGTAACTTTTCTGCTGTGAGTCAGCAGTTAGATCTTGTTTTAAATTATCTCTTTTACTCTATGAACAACTATTTCTACTGTGATCATACTGTGGCCCTGTGACAGACTGGTGACCTGTCCAGGGTGTACCCCAGCTCTTGTCCTATGGCAACTGGGACAGGC
Organism: Heterochromis multidens; assembly: GCA_015108495.1. NCBI lineage: Eukaryota > Metazoa > Chordata > Actinopteri > Cichliformes > Cichlidae > Heterochromis > Heterochromis multidens. The sequence goes on along the minus strand of VUQS01034211.1, from coordinate 3,686 downwards.
AACTCTGAATTGGATAAGCAGAAGAAAATAGATGGATGGATGATCCACATCCATCCACAGGGAACAAGGGCTGACTGAATAATTTGATAAGTATGAAAATGATGTGACTTATATCCTATGGCCTTTGCAGTCATCAGATCACAACCCAATTAAACATATACTGGGGATTTCAAACCACGTGTTTCATCCCTACAAAGACTTGTAGAGTCAATGCCAGGGTGCACTGAAGCTGGTAGCACAAGGTGGCCCAACCCCTTACTAAGAGATTTTATGTTGGCTTTCCCTTTAATCTGTCACATTTCTGTGTGTTATATTTACCATCTCTTGACAGCCGTCCTTTCTCCAGCTCCTTCCTCGAGATGACATCTGACACGAGATCCTGCTCGTTGTCATTGCACTCCTCCTGCTGCTTTGATGCCTGGGTGCTGACGTAAAGCTTCCCAAAACCTTTAGCCTCTGCCTCCTCCTGATTGCTGCTGGGGGGGATCTCCCTCTGATCCACTTGAATGGAGGATGCTAAAGGAAAAAAGTGTAGCATGTTAAAACCTGTGTATCAGATTGTTACATTAATTATGCATGTATTTCTCATGTGCCACCAAGTCAGATCTGCTGAACTGCTTTATGGTATCAAAACAGGAGGATGACACACTCCCTCTAGCACAGTTGAAGTTTTCAAAGTGTGTACCAGTAGCAGATGGTGAAATAATCACTTCCAAAATGTTTATCCTCTTCAGTAAACAACACGAGCTCGGAATGGGAGGGTGGAAGCAAATCCTCTTGGTTACAATTAGTTTAACATATTGATATTTAAATTTCTCACTGTGGCATCAGTATAATCTGAGTTGGAAATAATGATTTCTTTGTCAGGGTTTAATACAACATGGTTTCATACAAATAAATAATAAAATGCAAAAGGTGGAAAGTAAAATTTGGTGGCACTGACGACTATAAAACGAGCAAAAATAAGCACATTCAGTCTATGTAAAATAAAGAACTGTAATCAAAATTCCCTCCTGTTTTGCAAACATGAGATTGAAAGGCAGCTGGAAGGATAACTCTTTTGAGGAGCACATGAATGCACACACACATGTTGTAGATGGAATTACTAAGAGCAGTGAGCCTCTACAAATCCGAGGAGGAGGAGTGGGAAAAAAGAAAAAAAAAAAAAGGATGTCATCCACATAAGGTGTCTGTGTGTGTGTGCACTAGAGCAAGACGCGTTGGGGAGCTTTTCTGATACACTCTCTGCAGAGAACTAGATCGCTGCTTTCAAAATTATCCTCCTCCTTATCTACCCCCACCTCCCCTTTTCATTTAAATAGCTTGTTTATCGGATCCCACACCTCCACTTCCCCAAAACAAGACTAATCCAAAAAGCCACCTGTCATAGTTTATCTTTCCCCTGCCTTTAGGAAATCTTTTGTGTTTGACTTTGAGATCTATTTTACTTTGCAGGGACTTGCCAGAGAGTGAAGTTGTAGCTAGAGAGAAGGGAGATAAGGCAAACAGGGAACTGCACAGCTGACAGGTAACACAGACTGTGCCCTCAATGACATTTGCTCATACAGATAATGGTTAAACCTTTTTGGTGGGAGTTTCTACTGTGATATACTGCTGTGGAAGACTTGGCTGACTTCACCCATGGTGCGGGCTTTAACTTATGTCAATAGGAACATCAAAACACCTCCTGCATCAATGTGATAATAAACATGATGTATAGTAATAACTAAATCCTTACACTGCCTCTCCTGCACAGAAGGACATAGGCAAACCTATCTTTAAACTTTTTGTGACGCATTTGGAGACTATAGCATTGGTCAGGTTTATTTTAAAGGTAGCTATAAAAGTTGCTTTCTGTATTACTTAATACAACTTAGTATTTATTTCTTGCATGGTAGGGATTTTCCAAATTTGTGGCTTTTTTTGGAGGGGGAAAAATAAAAGAAAAAATCTTTAGGCAGGTCTTCCACCAATCGGAAGTTTGGTGGGTTGATCCCCAGCTCCTCCAGTCCACATGCTGAAGTGTCCATGGGAGAGACGGATATGTCCATCAGTGTGTGTAGCTGATCGTTACAAAGTGCTTAAAAGTTGTATGAGTGTGTGTGAATGAGGCTAGTAGTAAAAAGAGTAAAGTAAGAGTAAAGTACCAGTGCATTTACCATTTCAGTTTACCGTTTACTGAAATGATCTTATAGCTTTCACCAAACGACCATGCGTTATCCATGCATTAGCAGCTAAGCATGGCTAACTTGGCAGCTGACTAATTAACACTGCATCATTACATAACTCACCTCGCTGCTGTTTCTCGCGGCTATCAATAACCCTATATCTAAACACATGCTGCTTATGCAAACGTAAAACGTGTTGTTAATTAAAAAAAATTAATTAATTAAACAGACGCTCAGTTAAATTGTGTTTGTCTGTATTTAAATGTACTTATACAGTTGCTGCTCTTCACCTTTACAACATTTCTGTGTCCTTATAAAGTTTATTAGTAACTCAATGACAGCTCTATAGCTCTGGCAGTGGATTGGCTGAAGGGGTTTGGGAGAAGTTAATTGAAAATATAATATTTTATTGATGGAGGAAGTACCAGGCCCACATTTACCAAAGGTAAAGGAATCACACTGAAAGTCAACCTGCAATTAAAAGTAAAAATAAATATCTTAATTGTGATAATGCTATTTATATTTACATTTAAGCCATTTGGACTGGGCTGCAAACAAGTATTGGCAAGTACTTTAAAATTTAAATAATTTAAAACAGAATTTACTGTGTGAAATTATCCTTGTTGTCCTTCAATCCTTTAATCATATTATTCTACACTGATCATGGACTATGTCTCAAGCATTTAGGTCTCGTGCATTAATAAACACAAAATTATGATCTTGCATTGGGATTACCTTTGCCTTCATCATCAACAGGCTGTCCTGGTCTACTTCCTTCAACAGCAGCTACTACATCTGGAGCTGAAATGCGGAATTCAATTTTCCTTGGACCAGCGGGGTGGGGCTGCTCAAACACATCTGAGGGCTGCAGAGCCGGAGCACTAAGGACAACAGAGACAATCACCACTACCCTCAACAGCAATCTCTAAAAATAACCTACAATAAAACCGGCTCCTGTGCTCCTTATGGTTCAGGATATTTTGTTCTGGTCAACCAGAGATATTTCCCAGTCCACAAACATGTGGCCAGGAGACTGCGTATGTGTATATTTACAGTTTAGTAACAGAGTTTGTGGTCTATCATTAAGGGAGTGTGTGATGCTGAAACTATAAGTCTCCAAGCTGCACAAGGCTGTGTTTATGAGGAAGACTTATTGTCTGGAGGTTTTCAGCCTCTGTTTTTAGCTGCCTATGAATACTGTCTTGAGATGAGCTATGCGTGAGGACTGTGACATGCACGAGTGCCTTTGGTCTACCTCTGAGAGTCTGGTTTGGGAGCATAGAGTAGATCCTTGATCTTGGGCTTCTTTCTTTTTGAAGCTGTTTTTGGTCTCAATGGTCTCTTGCATGCTTGGTTGACCAGGCCCATCAGACGAACAATCCTGAAATAAACCAAGCATAGGGAATAACAGGGAAATTGTCTAACTTGGTCAAAATAAATAAATAAATATGTCCATACACTGGAATTTTAAAAAGACCTCTGAAGCTAATGCTGTAATCATACATTTGCAAGTGTGTG
>VUQS01034209.1:0-12166 GCA_015108495.1 Heterochromis multidens | reverse complement strand
TGTATATAAACCCATTCAGGAGGTGTAAAAAATAAAGCCAAAACAGAACAAAAAATATCAAATGAGTCTTTTTTACATTTCTATGCAGGTCAAAGGCCCTTTATTCCTTTGCAAATCAGGTCATGTTTATGCTGTTTACGCATACAGTTGTAAGAGGATGCTTTGAATGGATCTGCCAGGCACTATGTGATTGCACAAGATAAACATGCAAAACAAAAGCAGCTCGTAACACAAAACAATAATTTCAGATGATGTTTTTTTCTTCACTTTATGCAGTCCAGCTGTTGAGGATTGCTGCAGTTTGTTTCTACCAGGAAATGATCAAATATCAGTAACAGTTTCATGTCAGTCTGTCTTCACATTGAGATGCCGCAAGTATTGACTTAGTCATAAGTACCTAGTGACCTGATAGAGGAGAAGATGTTACTGCAGAGAGATTAGTCTCACACAGATCCAATGACGCACATCAACCTCAAAAAAACGTCTGCTTGGTGAGGCAGAAAGTCAGGTGAACAGCAGGAATGTGAAATGCATGCTATGCTGGATTAGTTATGGTCAGACAAATTCATCACCTTTCCTCCATGAGACAAGATATAAGCACGGTCTGCATGCAAAATGATCTAAATGGAAATGTTTTCAAGATTTTTCTGCAATACTCTTTGACATAGTCCAATAATTTCTGTTTTTTTAGTTTAAATAAATTTAAAAGCAAATACACAAACAAACAAAAAAAAAGAACAAGGTTTGTTTATGTCCAATAAATGCCTCATTCTCGTAATGACACAAATCCTGTCTGCCTTTGGCCAGGTCAGGGATAAACACAAGCTGCAAAAGAGCTTCTGCGTCACTGGGTGAACACCAGCAATTCTAATATTCTGTATCACCACACAGAAGCCTCTGCATACTGTATGTGCATACAAACACACAGTCTGATCAGAGCATGCATAAGGACATGCATGATCTGTTTGACACTGAGTACTGCCGGAAGGAAACACCAAATATGGAATAATGTTTGTGAAACCTAAAGCCATTGCTCTTTTCTCTTTCTAATATAATTATTTCGCATCGAGATGCAGGGAGCTCCTCTGTGCTGGAACTTCACTGCAAAACATGTTGTCAGGGTAACGGAGCCCGACATATGGGAGAACCCTGAGCTTGTCATTGCCGTGTTGCTGTGGTGACGACTTTCATCCGAATAAATTAAATGAGTTTGACATGACGAGTGTGAAGTGTGAAGGCAGCAGGGTTTTCAAATAAAAATCTATTAACATAAAGTAGATAATTTGAGCAAAGCCAATGCACAGGCACAAAATGACACTGCAAACAACAATATTACATTATAAGATGCACATGCATGTTGTAATTGTGCAAATCATTTAATTGGTTATCTTATCTTATCAATTATTTATATAGTATCTCCAATTGTATCTGATTTCATACTATAGAATATGAGATTATCCCCTGCTGCACAATCACATATTTGAACTCATTCAAATATGTGACTAGAAACTGACTATTTTCTTCGGTGACAGCATTTTTCAAATACAATTATATTCTACAATTATATTAAAGAAAAACAGTAGTTCATGCCTCAAAAGGCACAATTTCTGCATAAATGTGCTCTAAAGAGGGACATAGGGAATAGGAGAGCAACACCCCTTTAAGTCAAAGGTTGAAATAAGAAACTGGAAAAGCAAAATGAACACAGTCAAAACGGAAGCTGCTTGGGTTTAAGAAACTCAGATGCGGAGCAGAGAGTGTCTCTGCGGTGTTGTAATTACAAAGGCTTGCACTGGCCATCGGTGTCTGCTGGAGCCTTAGCTTCCGGCAGGAGCTCAATGCAGAATACTAATGCTGCAATTAGTGTAACCCAGCAACAGGAAGTTGGCTGCCCTTGAGGGGAGGCAAGAGAATGGAGCTGAATACATCGCTCTGATACTGACAAGCTCTAGTGGCTGCTGTCAGGTGGCTTATGCTCTTTGCTTAGACCTGAGAGGAAGTCTAGAACAGTAGTTCACTGCAGAGGACTGCTTGAGCCGACATGGCTGCAATGAGGGCGAGGTTTAAGGGGCATGTCAGGGTCAAGTACTACAGGTTCAGTACAGTTAAGCCTTCATGACAACTGAGAAAAAAGCCACTTCCAAATGTTCCTGCTTCTGTTCTTCTGCTGTCCTAGTAGGTCATGACCCTGTCTTTGAATTCAGAATATGTAATCTAACAAGATGAAAAGTTATAATACTAGGGTGAGCAGTTTTCTTTTGCAGACTGACTTTGTATTAGTGCAACTACCATAGACTCTGACTTCAGTACAACAGACTCAAAGGTTGCTTCCTGGCACAGATCTACAGATGATATGTGATTTTTATTATCAGAAACAATAATTACTCCTTTATAATGAAAGTCTCAGTGAAACAGCAGTTAGAGTATTCTTAGATGCAGTAATATGGCTTATTTGATAACTAAACAGAATTCATAAGTTTAGGGATTTGTTACAGAAAGGGGTGCATTGCTTTAACCTGTTAATGGTGGAATTTTTCAGCGTCCTTTACTGAGCTAACTGAACAAAGCACAAATCCACTGAAACATTTTAAACAGGTCAAAGTATGAGTCTGCCATACAGGTTATTCTTACCATCCTTTTTTTAGTTGTTACTCATACTAAGTGTTATTGTGTTATTGTGACTCATGTTAAAAAAAATCAGGTGGACTCAAGAAAGAATTTATTATAAAAACATGCATGTGTAGTTGTGTTTATATTACTTTAGAGGACACTTACAGAAATACAATTCCTGCACACTTAACCTATACCATAACTACTAAGTGCCTTATAGGGTTCTATATTATAGGACCTTGCTTTTCATCTGGTTTTGGTCCCAGGATTTTGAGTTGCTTTGGAGTTTTTTCCTACTTTGAGTTTAGTTCCCTTATTGGCCCCTTTCTGTTCCTCCCTCTGTCTCATCTTTCTGTGTTGCTCCACTGAATTAGTTCATTCATGTTCCAACGTCTTTTTTTTTCCATTCATGGTTGTTGTTCATTTCCAGTTTAAGTCTGTTTTTGTTTCCTCATGTGCTTTAATATGTACATACCCTTTTGGATTTATTCCCTGATCCCTTTTTTAAGAAAATATTTCGGTTGTTTTTTCACCTTTTGGACTCTACATATTTTTATATTAACAACACACATTTAGTGTTTACTTGCATCTGCATTTGGGTCCTCACTCCTGCATCAACCTAAGAGAAATTCAAGTGCAAAAGTGTTTTCATTTACATATTTGCTTTGTTGCAGGCTGCCACCATCAGTCTTGATGGCAGGCACAAGTGAAGAGGATATTAAATTTTGAAAAAGATTCACAAGGTGATTGAATTAATAACTTCAATATACAATAAGAGGGCTCCTAATCTGAAATAAAAACATCAAGTTCTTGGGTGGAATATAGTTTTATAAATATTTTATATAGTTTTATAAATAACTACATTTCTCTATTATTTCAATACATACATGAAATAAATGCTTGATAAAGACAACCCCAATCCCGAAAAAGTTGGGATGTTGTGCAAACATTAAATAAAAATAGAATACAATAATTTATAAATTTCATAAACCTATATTTTATTCACAATAATTGCTCATTGCTCAGAGAATACTCCGGTGTTTCTGGCTAATATTCACATATGACTTTGCATGACAAAACTTTAACCTGCATTTGTAGATGGCATGGCAAATGTCTGTGCTCACAGAAAATTATATCTGGAAGTGTTCCTGAGCCTGATTTCAATGACAGAATTATGCCTGTTTTTAATGCAGTGAGGCCTGAGGGCCTGAAAAAAATAGGCATCCAATATTGATTTTTGGCCTTGCCCCTTGCGCACAGAGATTTCTCCAAATTCTCTGAATCTTTTGATGATATTATGTATTATAGATGATGAAATATTCAAAGTCTTCACAATTTTATGTTGAGGAACATTATTCTGAAATTATTCCACAATTTCTAGATGCAGTTTTTTGCAGATTGGTGAACCTCTGCCCATCTTTACTTTAGAGAAACTCTGCCTCTCTAAGATGCTCTTTTTTTACCCACTCATGTTACTGACCTGTTTTCAGTTAGCCTAATTAGTTGCTTTTTTGTTTCCTACATAATTCCATATGTGTTCATTCATAGTTTTGATGCCTTCAGTGAGAATCTACAATGTAAACAGTCATGAAAATAAAGATAAAACATTGAATGGGAAGGTGTGTCCAAACTTTTGACTGGTAGTGTAAATAAAATTGAAAGAGATGAAAGAGATATTCTTTCAGTCTGTTTTTTTTCCAAAAGTTTAGCATGGATTGTAGTTTTTGGCCTCCAAGTCTTTTAAACGACAAAATCATGGGATTTTCCAGTTCGGAAATCATTATAACAGTTAAAATAACACTGACACCTTTGTCTCCAAACAAAGTGTTGGCTTGGCTGCAAGGGTGAAGTGTTTTCATAGCGCTTCACTTGTAAGAAATAATGAAAAGCCACAATGACTAATGAAAATAAAGAGCGCCGTTAAATCACACAAAGCTGAATTGTTGCTCATTATTGGGATTGCGTATGACTGAGTGGTCACCAATTTAGCTGTATTATGTAATAGGCAGTCACTTTATACCTGCAGCAAGTTGCTATGGTTTCCATTTTGTAAAGCGTTCTTTCCACTTAACCTTTGTTTTCCCTTTCCTCATGTCTGTTTTCTGTGTAAGCCTGTGTTTGTGCACCTGCTAAAGATTAAAGCGTGGTCGATGGTCCGGGGCTCTTTTCAAAGTGGCAGGGCCGAGAAGCAGCCTGTTTCCATTAGCAGACCTGGATATGTGTGCTTAGGGCTCCGTGTTCTCTGCCTTTTTCAGTTTTTATACCCCTTTTAGCCTTCTCCTCCCTTGCTGCACTACAGGGCTAACAGTGAGCAACATACGTATGTACACAGAAGAAAGAATATCTTCCCGTGTACAAATCACATTAAATTGTTGAAGCAATTTTCCTGACTGAAATTTCAATGAGAAACATCTCTTTTTGCTCTCTGTTCTGATTCATTCTGCAGTGTCCTGCTTTGTCCTTTTCAGCCCTCACATCCTAATGCAGTAGTTGGTATTCAACACAGCAAGGCTTATATTCGAAGTAATACAGAAATGTCATTCAGCTTCATGCCTCTTTCCCAAACATTACCATACAAATAAAGGCAGGAGAACAAAGGGATCAGTATTTATGTTAAGCTTAAATCTGAATTACAGCTTTAGAGAGCTACACGGATCACAACCCAGTAGTAATAATAATAATAAGAGTAATAAAAAGCTGTCCTACTGACATGCAAGGTATGGATTGGACAAAATTGATCTAATAAATAATTATTTTTCTTTGGTAAGCATACTCATTGAATTAAATATACATAAGTGCATTGATGGACAGGGGTTTTTTTGGTTTGTTTTTCCAGCTGCTTACAAACTACATTCAAGAGTTAAGTTTAACTGGATAACTTCAATGCCTTTTACAAACATGCAAAATGATCTATTAATTTTTTGTAATTTATTATTTGATAATGTATGTATGTATTACAGTATTCATCTATCCATTGAGATTGAATGAGATAGATCCAAGTTTAGTTACTATAGAGATAGTAACTATAGATACTATAGACATCCATCTCTATCTCTACAATAGTTAATATGAGTAGGTATCAGTAAACACATAAATTCAATGTGCCACTATTCTGTCAATCACATATAAAAAATGCACTGTATATTTAAATTAAAAAAATAACATATTTGCTTAAAGGCACTGATAATATCTAAAGCTCTGTGGCTGTCAACCATCAGTGTGGTTTCTAAAATGACATCTCCAAAAACAAAGAAGAAACAGAGCAGGGTATCAGTCCCTGGTGGACAGAGATACAGAAGACAGCTTATATTCAGAGAGTAAAAGAAGTTAAACCAGAAATATTAAAGCATGGGAAACAACAAGCAGTTAATTTGAGGGGATAAAGACGATGGATGTATCACTGCCATGGTGTTGAACAAGGTACCTGTAGTAGATTGCCTACCTCCACCTCCCCCATAACATTTTTTTAGTATCTTTGCAAAACCAATTACTCAACAATTATATCAAGTTTATGCAGGAATTATCCAGGTGTGAGTTGTTATGGCCAAACATAGACAAAGCAGAGCACTGGGTGAAAATATGCAACCCTCTCATTCATTTTAATGAGGCCACTCTTTTTGGTTCAGTGTGGGTGCCAGCTTAGACTAGGGCAAAGAACAGAGTCACAGATATCTTTTGCCAAGGTGCTGCAGTGGCCAGTCAAGCATGCAATTCTTCTTTGTAGAACATTTTGTAGTGGCAATGGAATATTTTCACTGTTCACCTATGAACCCTGCAACAAAAGACAGAAAAGGTTTGGGAAATTTTCTTGCATGATGTCATAAACTGGGTGGCTGATAGTATCTGAGAAGTCTAACTCTGATCATCATGTTTAAGATTGGATTCAGTCTGACATTCATTATAGTGAACTTCCCCTTTTCTCCTTCCCATCAATTTCTGAACATCATGAATATCTTTGAGGAGAGACCATCTCTGTAATCTCTAATCATGTGCATAATATTTTTATTTGTTTAAACCACACGGATACCTTTAAACTGAGGGGAAAATGAATCAATACCTAAATGTCTTTTAATTAAATTAAATCCTTTGGTGCTTACTTATTAAACAAATAATAATCATGAAAAGAGTTATGTTTATGGCTATGCATAGACCGAGATAATGGCACTCAAACTCATTCTCTTCCTGTAGCGTCACCTTTTGTTCTTTGTACTTGGCAGTTTTTTGTATTTTGTTACCACAGGCTGCTCATGTTAAGATTAAGCAGAAATACTGCACAGTATAGTTCACAGCTGTTTAAAAAAGAGTGAATTCTTTTCACATTAATTTTTGCAATAAGTTCTTTATTAGGACTATTTTTCTCCAAAATGCTAAATTCTATCATCTCCAAAAGAAATCAGCACAATAGATGGAGAATTTGCAGCTGTTTAGACTTTAAAGAGCTGTAAAATTTTAGGAATCAACACAAAAAGTGTTTGATCCACACTATCTCACTCTCCTCATTTGGAGCATGGCTTAACCGAGCCGTATGAAAAGCAACACTATCTCATTGTTTCAAAAGCAGATTATCTGTGACTTCAAAACCCCCACTTTAGGCAATGGAACACATTGCCGTACTGTATCCAAGCCACTACTCTGTTTCACACCATGAAAGATTCTAAAAGAGGAGCAGTGTTAATCTCGTTCCCAATGCGAACCCACTGGAGGAAGGTGGAATCTGCCTGTTTTGTTTTGGAGAATGATCTGCAGTAATACAGATTCTCTTCTCTATATCCATCACTGTATACATTAAATAGTGTCAGCGGGTGAGTATTGTGTACAAGCATGAGTACAAGTGAATCTGCCAAAGGATTCACTGACTGCTACCTTGTCATTCACTGAGTGTCAGTGGATCAGTGAGCGAAGGTTACTGCCACAAGTATGAATATGTGTTTGCATGTGGGTGTGGATAAAAGTGCTGTCATACATGACACAAGATGCCCAGAGGTACCATGGACCTTACTTTGAGCTTTTTTGTTTTAGTGTAAAGTCCCACTCTTCTTTTCTGCTTGAATTTGGGAATTTACTGCTCTCTCTCCTCATTCTTGCTTTAAAAAAAATAGGACAGTGGCTTTAGTCACTGCTCTAAATGAAAAAATTGCATTTTTCATTCATTTTTATCTTCATTTGATGGTCTAATGTGTCTCATTGTTGCTTGATTTGTAACCATTCATTGTTTTGTTTATGCAATTGCTTCAGGATAATGCACATCTATGACCCTGTGCACATACCGAAGGCAGAGGACTTGCTGCTCCTTGTGATATTTCATAAGTAGCTGGATGCTTGATTCCAAGAAATGGTTTTCATCAAGCTTTTGCTAATAAGCTGAATGTCAGCTGAATGCACACAAATGATCTTCAACCCTAAAGCCTATTTGCTTCATTATACTTACTGTGTCCTGCACCCAGGCCCTGCATGTATTAGCAACACATATATAGTAGTGTTTTCTTTCTTTAGATAAGCCCCGTTAAATGGCATTTGCACTGCGCATTAATGATTTCTATTAATTATACAGTTGCTGTACTGGAATGTAACATTATTTAAAGATTTAAATTCATAATAAGTTATGATTTTTTTTTCTTTTTTTTGGCTTTTTCTCTTTTAACAGCTGCAAATGAAAGTTTCACCACCAAAGGTTCTGGACTCCTCTGTTAAAATGTTCTTCTACCTTTGGTGTATTGTATTCAACATTATCAGCATCTAAATCTTTCAAGTGACAAAATATTATATTTCCAGAATTCTACTGTATATTATCTGATAAAACACTGCCAGGTTTTGCTGTGTCACTGTCTCATATCCTCAGGGCCACAGCCTCCTCCCTGCGTTAGTAACAGATATATCTTTATGCAGAACTGGCCCCGTCCAGGGACAGGACATCAATCCGCTTTGTGTCTGCAGCCTCTGCCTCACTGTGCCTCCTGCTCTGCTGCTTGCCTCGCTGGGTGGGGCCTAGTTATTGAATTGTCTGTTGCTTTGTTTTGGCCTGGCAATCTTTCCTCTTTTTTTCCCTCTCTGCTCCAAAATCATGGCCCATTTATTCTAACCTATTACTGAAGCCTGGCTGAGCAGAGTGATAGATGGTACTTTATAGCACAGCTATTGCTGACACACATACTGCTCCTACTGGTTAAGCATACCAGATGCACTGATTAGACACACACACACACACACACGCACGCACGCACGCACGCACGCACGCACACAGTCCAGCAATTATCCTAATTTATGAGGGATGACAATTTTATTAATTAACATGACTGTGTGAGGCAGTAAAAAAGATGTGAACATGAACAGTATTACTAATTGGGGAGTGAGTGTGAGGGAGGGTTTGTGTTCTATTGTGTGTGCTTTGTTTCGACATGGCTCATAAGTCACAACACAAAAGGGATTAAAGACAAGGTGTAACTAAAAAAAATATATATGCGCAAAAGTAAAAAGTAGAGAAAGCAGCAAGCTCTCGTAGACAACCTGAAATACTTAGCCCAAACTCTAAAAGGTACCTTAAATCAGCGGATTCTTCTGAACTACTCGTGGTCACCCTGCACATGTTTAAGAGATTGCTTGGCTGTACTAATCCCACTAGATGATCCTGTCTGCTTGTTAGACTCAAGTAGACTCGACTCACAGCCCAATGACCTTCTCTTTACCTGCAACACTAACTAAATCACTGTTGCACTGTACCTCCTAATGAGGACATCAGCTACCTGCATGTTTGCAACTGTGGGTGTTTTTGTGGCTCTGTGCTGTCAGTTCAAACTTGAATCTACATGAAATGGTTTGACCAGAACAAAACTCTGCATACACTATATGCAATGTAAATGAAAAAGCTTGTGTTATTTCATGTTTGTGATAAATCCTACGCATAGACCAAAATAAATGATACATTTATTCCTCTAACAACATCTGCCAGTTTAGCCAGCCGTGAATACTGAATATTGTAGCTTACATCTGCACCCATTCTCCCAAAAACTGGGTGAATTATTTCATCAAAGCAGTTAACATGGACTGTTTAGTTAATTATTTTTAAAAAATCTGCATATACATAATCTTCAGTTATCATATGCTCTGGTACAAGGACTTTAAGCTGAGCTCTATATTTCTATGGCAAAGATCAAGAATATTGTCTAACTCAGTCTCTGACCCAACACAACCAAAAGTCTTAAAATTGCAAATCCCTTAAGTTTTACCACCATTTTTTCTTCCTTAATAAGAAAACATGTGTTTTCAAGTTTTTTTTTTTTAAATGAAAAAGGGATTGAAGTACATTCTGTTATATTGTCAAACAAACCATTTATTGACTTTTTCATGAATCTAATAATACATATTAAATGATAATTATGTATAAAATGAAATAATTTCCAGTTTTTCCTTCATTTAGTGTTTGATGTAATTTTGCTCATATCACACGATTTTCTTTCATAACCACTATGCAGCTAAATTTACAGGCTGGTTATATGAATGACTGGATGATTACACGGAAGACAGCTAGCTAAGGAGCAAACTGGCTGTATGACTTTACATGATGTTTAAACTTATAGTTGCTGATTATAGAAGAAAATATATTGTGCCCTCTGCATAACAACAAATGTCCAACAAGATTAAGAGAAAAGCATTACATATTTATAGCCCCTTAGCACTCTATCCTTATCCCACATACTTGCTCAACTACTACAAGTTCTGTTACATTAGATTGTGTTGTCTTAATTGTAAGCCTGAGATTAACCTCTCCAGAGAGAGGTGATAGGACGTAAGGGTGTAATGAAGACATGGCTGTCATAGATTGTGAGCTAACTACCTCCCAGCTCACTATAGGGTGAGGCTTAGTCTCCTGGACTGGAGGAGAAGCGCTGCCTGCATGTCAATGAGCCCGATTCCCTGTTAACTGTCTGAGCGCACTAGGTCTCTTGTCTCAGACACATTGGCTGCCATCTGCACCCTGAATGGACTGCTCGGAGGGTGCGTGTGCATGTGTACAAGGGTGGAGGTGGGGGTTAGTGAGAGAGGGAGTGCTCTTCAGAGCTTGGGCTGTAGATAACTCCATGCACATGCCTGCCTGCTTTGAGAAGCGGAGAGATCATTGAGAAAAAGATCTATTTTTAGAAATGAAATAGGGAGGGGATAAGCACAAGCAATGTGCATGCAGATGTGTGTGTGTGTGTGTGTACGTGTGTGTGTACACGCGCAAATGAGGAGGTTTGATTCTATGGGTGAGAATGATGCATGGTGATAGTCTCTTCCAAGACAACATCGCAAAGAAGCACAAGCTTTCTTGCACTTCACACACAATCACATAAGCCACACATGAGTCCTAGAGAAAACACACACACACACACACATACACACACAAATAAATCTGGATATCATCCCATTGTGCCTGCAGCTAGGCCTGACAGACCTAAGTCACACACACTCAGAAATACACACATACAACCTCCCTAGCAACGGAACACGTGATGCTGGTATTGTGTGGCCAACCTTTTTCACGTTCTCTCTCTATGTCTCTAATCCATGTCTTTCATCCTGACAGGTGCCAGCGGCTGGTGAACCAGGCTGTGGATTGATGATTAGAGTGGGCAGAATGGACACATGGTCTGGTACCAATCTGAGGTCATGTGAAAGTCTGATGAGGATTGAGAGTTCTGTGAATACTGATTGAGTTAGGTTCTTCTTGTACTCAGAACCAGATTGGTAATCATCACAGTACACATGGCCTAGTTAAGGTTTTTCATATATTCCTATCAGAAATGTTGGAGTCAGTTATAAGATAACATTTTCAATGCAAGGGTTTAAGAAGTGCTTCTTATTAATCTCTTGATGCATGCTCAATAATCCAGGTAAAAGAATCCCAAAAAGCTGAATCTTATTACACTTTTGGTCTTGTTTCTTATATTGTTTAAAAAAACAAAACCTCTACAAGCTCTTGACATAAGAAGCATTAATAAGAAGCCCAAAAAACTGAATCTGTTCATCTGGATGTAGCGTTTTCAGTGGGAGAAACATTTCGTCACCTCTGGTGACTTCTTCAGTCTCAGCTGACTGCAGGCTTCCCCAACCTTATAAACAGAACATTTGCATAATGACCGAAACCAGCACCATTGACTAACAATGGGCCATGGGGTCAGTTTCATGATCATTAGTATGCAAATTGTCATGACCATTGATCAATGGCCATGAGTACCATTCACAGAGATTGGGGAATGGCTGCAATCACAGCATTGTAAGATGGTGACAGATGTACCCTTAGGCCCCCTCCTCGGTAGGTGCACGGTTTTGCTAAACCAGACAGACTATCATGAGAAAATTTTGTCACTGCTCAGTGACAAAAACACTTATGAGCCCCTGAAACGAGATCCAGGTAGTGGTTACAGGAAAAGGGTGATAGATTGTCTGAAGCAGTTAGAGCAGGACAACGCTATTGACCGGACCTCATACTACAGGTTATACCCAGGGGAAGCTACACCAAGTCTGTATGGTTTACCGAAGATACATAAACAGGGTGTACCTTTAAGACCAATTGTCT
>VUQS01034207.1:0-16222 GCA_015108495.1 Heterochromis multidens | reverse complement strand
CTACAAAAAATTTTAAAAAAAACAAAAAAAAAAAAAAAAAAAACCCTCTCAACATCTAACCAAGTCAAGAGCACACTCAAGGAGGCATCACCAAAGTCTAAATCAAGAGACACCTTCATGAATGGAAATGCAGAGGTGCAAACCACTGGTTACACTCAAGAACAGTGAGGCCAGACTAGACTTGACTAGACTGCCAGAAAACATCTAAAAGGGTCTGCCCAGTTGTGGAAATACAAGTGCACTGTTGCCTCATTATTTAAAGAAATACAAAGGGTAGCCAAATCAATCAATCAATCAATCAATCAACCAATCACGCAAATAAAAAAACATGATAATAAACCAAATTCAATCTGACTGACAACAATATAAAGAAAAGGTAAGTTCATGTTTTTCTGTGATTAAAGGAGCAGAAGCACTTTGAGTGCTTAATTAGCATAGAAAAGCACTATTTAACTACCAGTCCATTTACCATTTATTCCACCTTGGCTTTTTGTGTCACTAAGTTTGCGCTTTCTATCTCTGTTGTGGAACTTTGGAGAAACAAGGAGTTGCATAATGTAAGCATTTTTTAAAAATCAGAGCAAATAGCATGAGCTTCCTGCAGCTTTCCAAAAAGCACAAGTTCAATGTGAATCACTTTTAATGTTTGTTTTCAAGTCTGACGAAAAGTAAACAAAAAAATTACCCACTTAGAATGGTCATTTTTCTAAAATCAAGGGAGCCTTTTCAATCTCTATAGTGGAGATAGAGAGAGCAAAATTAGTATGACCCAGAGAGGCACACCAGCCACATTAACGAGAAATACAGACACTGGAATGAGCCTTTTAACCATTAAATCCCAAGCGAGCTTTTTTTTTTTTCTTTTTTTTTTTTAAAGAAAATTTTAGACAGGTCGTGTCTAATGGTTTTTGGAAGTCACAGTAAAAGCTAATGTTGTCAGTTGCAACTACATATTAGACCTAATGCAAGTAAATACAGTCGTTTATTTATGTGCTGAACACATTGCACAAGCACTCCCTCTTAGGTTATTGAGTATGCTATGTTTTAAATAAAAAGAAAAGGTTTAATTTCCAACATAATCTACATTAAATAATGATTTAACACTAAGAGAGGACTTTAATACTTAAAGCTTTATATTCAGTTAAAAAAACGATGCATTTGTGTAATCAGTTTATAAAAGAACAAAATTATGAGTATTTTGACACCTTTACTGTGACGTTCTCCTGTATTTGTTGTGCCTAAATTAGAGCAGCTTACACTCTTTTCATCTTTTGTGATTTATTGGTTTCAGCTGCCTGTCTCAGTCTCACACACTCTTCATAAGAATTTTGGATCTTTTAATGAAGCTTACTTCAAAACCTTTATGTGTTGCATCAAATTTTTCTTTTTTTGGGGGAGTGGGGGGGATATAAAAATGAGACAATCATGGTGAAAATTACTGCGATCTTTGAAATAGAAATGTCAGGAAACAAAGGAATTTCAAAGAAGGATGGCAACAAAACAATGGAAAAGCAGCAAATACTGTAGACTAGTCAGAGCCATGCAAAGCAACAAACTTAAAAATAAAGGGGGAAAAAAACAGTATTTCGGTCAAATTATCAGGTTAAAATATCCTGACCCAATTTTTCCAAAACTGTCCAAAATTCACGTGTGAAAGCAGCTGGAGTCCTATCAACCTTTGGCTCTAATGTTGAGTGTTTTTTCTAATGTACAGTATTGTGTGTTGTTTCTTTATGTTTTGCTTCCAGTGAGCCAGATTTTCTTGCATTTTTTAAAGTGGTCTTGAGAAACAGTTCTCTAGTCTTTCTGAAGGACTTTCAAAGTTTTTCTTTGGACATTGGCTGCTTTTTCACTCACATTTTTAATGTAGTCCTTGTACCTGACAATTTTCAGAGGAATGTGGTTTGTTGAACCACTTAACACTGACCTGTGAATTATTCAAGTATAAAAAAAAGGCATCTAACTGAACCAGTGTTGTGTCTACAATTAAGTGAAAACTTAGCAAAGAATCAATTTTAAATTGTATCTTTAGGCACTTTGTTTCCAGCAGCCTGGTGCAAAAACATGTAATTTGTTCCCATTTCTTTAGTTAAATCTATCTATGACAAATGACACTGATAACATAGTTTGACAGGCATAAAACAGAATGTTTGCACCAACAAGGTGATTCCCAAAGAACTATTAGCCAAAAACTTGCCATATCTCAGCACAGTGTGTCTTTAAAAAATTTCAAGAAACTTGACGCGTGAAGGACAAAAGAAGAACTTTTGTTGACTTTTGTTGAAGGCCTGCAATGATGCCTTCAGATCAGGTGATGGGGCCTACAGCTTATCCAGAGCACTGCTACATATGTAGAATTGAGGAACATTTTACCAACTCCAATTCAGGCCATCAGTGACGGCTTTAATGCCCTATCAGCTCTGCCCCCTTTTCGAATGTCTCCTTCATCAACGAGCTAAATAGTTGCTATGCTCACTTTGACAGACGCAATCAGGAGATGATCATCAAAGCTATACCCCCTGCAGAGCACCAACCAGTCAAACTTTCCACCACTGAAGTCTGTGCTGCACTGCACAGGCTCCAGGCCCTGATGGAATACCCAGATGTATGCTTAGGGTATATGCTGGACAGCAGGCTGGAGTTTTTATGGATATTTTCAACCTGACTCTAGCCCAAGCAGCTGTACCAACATGTTTCTAAACCACCTCCATCATGCCAGTACCAAAACACTCCAGGCCAGCATACCTGAATGACTTCCGCCCTGTAGTGCTTACACCCATAATTATGAAGTGCTTCGAGTGGCTAGTCCTGGTACATCTCAGAGCCTGCCTTCCACCCAGACTGGACCCCCACCTTATTGTAGAAGTAGGAGCACTGAGAATGCAGTGTCCATAGCGTTGTACTCCATCCTTTCATACCTAGGAACACATATGCAAGAATGCTGTTTGTCGACTTCATACACAGGTATTTTGGAAAACATACTGTAGCTTCTTCTATGGTTTATGACCTTTCAAACAATTATTGCCTTGATGGACAGGTTTCCTCTTCATCTGTATAGTGGGTAAATTTTTTTTTTTACAATTCATCGTAGCAATTAGGGACATGGTGGCTAACATTACTGATGGCTCCTGACACAGGCTGCTGTAGCTGATTGCATTCTGCTAGTTCTCACCTGCATTAACTGGAGTGACTGAACTTGACCTCTTCACTGTGTTTGTTGTGTTGCATTTTGGGACATTTTTAAGAATTATCTGACAAACAATATGGCTTACTCTGTGGTGCAAACCATCCAAAAAGTTTGTGCTTTAGTTTTGGTGAGTGAAATTTTGGTATTTATTAGCCTGTTGTGCAGAACTAATGTGCCAATATTAGGATTAGGCGATTTGCTCCATAGTTCAGTCGTCCAATTGTCCTCCTGTGCCATCACCAATCATCGATAGCATCGCTGCTAGGGCAGCCGAGGAGTTCTGGTAATCTCCATAATGCACTATGTGTGACCCAAATGCAAAAATAGAGAAAAACCAGCACATGGGTGAAAGAGAACAAACACACACTGGGAGATTATTTCACACTTCCTTTACATGTTCACATACAACGGTGAACGCTTTAACCTACCATAATTTCTCATTCTCAGTTAGTTAACATAATTGGATGGATATCAGACAGGTAAACAGATATAAACAGGTAAAACAGTATTAAGTCATAACACTTGCTGCCTCTTCACTTATTTACCTTAGACCAATAGTTCTACTATATGATCTAGTTTGTTTTTTTCTGTTTAAAATGTCTCTTCTGGGCTCTTCATCATTCCCTCCCCACACACAGTTTTTTTACCAACAAAAATGCCCGGTGGAAAAAAGTTAAGACAAACATGTCTCTGCAAATGCAGTCACATTAAGCTCTGATTTAAAAATCAGTCCAAGAGTCAGAAATATCCTTCTGTTTTCTCTCATTTGATGATGATGGATCAGTGTCACAACTGTAGCAAGGTAGAGTCATTCTATTAAGAACATCATAATAATAAGATTAATTTAAGGCATCAATGAGGTAATGAGCTAAAAATCACCTTGAGTTATTGCCATTCACTTTGGCCATCATTGACCCCAACATCATCATCCATCGGCACAACCCTAGCCAATATGTGTATCTGCATTTAGCACCCAGATAGTGTATGGATGCAGTTTAGTAGCCAAGGCTTCAAAATGCTATCATTGCAGCAGCCAAAGTGCTAAAGTTGAGGCTTCAAAATGCAGTCCAAAACCAAAGGGTGACATCAGCATGGCTACATCCATCTGTTATATACTGTCTATGCTACCAACACACTACAATAGTGAGATCTGTAGCAAACCAAATTCCTACCACAGAATGGCAGTGGTTTATATATACATTAATACGCATTTTCTTTTGCAGATAATTTTGTAACACTTTGTGGCACATCTTAAATGGAAGTCTTTCCATTTAAAATGAAAGGAACTAAGCCAGCCTTGTAGTTTCTTGACCACCACATGTAAGTTTATCTAATTTTCTAAACATCAACCAATAACAAGGAAATGAAACAGGAGCTGAATCATCTACCAATCCCCTCCTGGCTGTGTCTATTTCTGGGCTCTTTGTAACTGCCATCTGCCACCTTCAGCAGGTGTTCCTCATCCTGCACCATGAAGCCAGTGTATAGGACAGACTCAGCTAATGACCCACCACAGCTATCACATAATGATGGGAAAAGATGCTAAATTAGTCCCAATGTCCCCCTAATTTTCTCTTTTCCCCCTTTGTCATACTCCGCATCAGTGTCAGTCTTTTACTCAGTACCTCTCTGCCTCTTCATGGTCATCAATCACTCCATCCACCTGGGATCAGCCAATTAACCTACAGCCTAGCCGGTGTGCATGTGCCAAGCAGAGAGATGAACAGCGCCGATGTCTTGCTCTCTCTATCTGTCAGCGCAGGAAAGAGGGAGCCTGTGTTTCTGTTTCTCTCGGTGCGTGAATGTCAGAGTTGTCTTCACTGGTGTTAATTAGTGAGAAAAGCTTCTGCTGCAAATACAACTTCTAGCCCAAAAACCTTTGAAATGTCAACTCTTTAAAGTACAGAATTTAAGAGTAGAGGATGCTGTGGATATAGGGATATTTCATCATAAGCACAAACAACAGAGATGGATTTTTTTTATTTTCCCAGTGTTGAAATTAAGACTCGTCTTCACATAGAAGGTGACGTGGTGCGTAGGCAGCTCCAGGCAACCTTGTTTAATAACAACGCTCTGCTTCATCTGTGGAAATAGAGATACAGCGATAAGCCATGACATCTTCATCCTCCCTAACATTATGTTTTATTACTGCTTTGTAGCACCCAGAAAAACAGATCGAATGAAGAGATGGATAGATGCATGTATAAGAAGATGGTGAGATATGAGGGGAGTAGGTGTGCTAGGAATCAATAAGATATGAGAAAAACAAAGGAAAGATGGCTGAAAAGAAGGGTGAAAGCAAACTATTCTGCCTGTGCTATATTTTAAAAGACATTTCTAATATAGGTTGAGTGCAGAAAAGTCAATAAATGAAAGCTGAACTGAATATGAATTCTCTTTACTGTTTGTGTAACAAAATTGAAACTATACTGCAATAACTGTACAGTGCATGAATTAGCAAAAGAAGACCTAAAGCTGTCACATATAACATCAACATTTATAGGAATCTATTCCTGTTTTTCGTCATGTCTACACACCATTTGTTATATTAGAAAACACATACAGTACATGTCCTTATAACATTTAACACTGTGCAGTTTATTTATCATTTTCTACATAGATGGTATGTATGCAGCAAAGTGTGACATCACCTATGTGTTTGTACTGGAGCTGGTTCGAAGCCTTAGTGCCACATTTAGACGAGAGGTTGGTATATTAATCTAATGCTAGAAAACTGTATTCATAAACTGTATGGGGTGTGACATACCAGATATCTGCTAATTAGCCAATTAGTAGCACACTCAGAAAAAACTAGAATTTCACTCACCAGAATTGACGCTCAAACTTGTTGGACAGGCTGTACCTCACAGCGTGCTATATTATTTGTCAGACAATTCCATTAAAAATATTTCAAAAGGCACTGACAATACAAAGATGACAAAGACGTCTAGTTCAGTGAACAGATTAGAGAAGATGAAACTTACACAGTAAGTCATATAAATCCATCCATCCTGACAATGCAACCCTTATTTCAGGCTTTTAATATCCAGATGGATGGTTAATAAAAAAACAAAACAAAAAAATCAACCCTATACAATTGTGATGAATGGGAAATTCGACATAGAAACCAAAACTGTTTTTGTAAAAAGCTTTAAACGTGTTATTTTCTGAAGCTGAAGTTGGGAACTTTGACATTGGAGCCTGTGGGGATTGACACATTTTTGGAGCTAACCTCATCTCTTCAGCCCAGTTAAGTATGAGCTTATGATTGGCACTCTCCCCTGTGGTTGGAGCCAGACTTCCCAAGGAATACAGCATTTTGCCTTTCCCACTATAGAAACACAACTTACTTCTTTGAGCAGATGTAGGGAGAAAGAGTGGTCCATACATGAGCCAGTTCTTCTGGGGCAACACCAAGGTGTTCCCAAGTCAGGTGAGAGGTCACTAGCGTGTCCTAAGTGAGATGCCCCAGGGGCTTCTCCCTAAACCTTCTCCTGGGTCTGCCTGAAACACCTCACCTAGGAGGCATCCAAGGGGTATCCTTGTCAGATGCCTGAACCACCTCATCTGGCTCCTTCTGATGTGAGGAGTAGCGGCTCTACTCTGAGTCCCTGCCGAATGACTGAGCTCCTCACCCTATCTCTAAGGGAGAGCCCAGACATCTTTTGGAGGAAGCTCATTTCTGCCGCTTGTATCCCAGTCTCATTCTTTTGGTCCCTACCCACTGCTTGTGACCATTGGTGAGGGTAGGAACACAGCAGGAGATCGACTGGTAAATTGACAGCTTTACTTTCACACTCAGTTCTCTCTTCACCACAACAGACCAGTATAGCGTCTGCATCACTGCGGACACTGCACCAATCCATCCGTCAATCTTCTGCTTCACTCTCTCCTCACTTATGAACAGGACCTCAAGATATTTAAACTCCTCCACCTGGGGTCTCTTAAGTAGCTGTGTTAAGAGAGCTGGATATAGCGTGGCCTGTCAGCCTTGCCACTTTGAACCAGTGGTCACTTGTGGTATTGAGACAAAGAAATAGTCCCAAACAGGCATTTTCTCCATATACGACTATTACAGAAATGACATCTGTAAAATAGCTGACAGTGTACCTCAAACTGGTCTTTATTCTACTGATTCTATCAATGAATTCTTAATCTGTGGAGGTTCAAAAATTGTAAAAACCCGTCTACCGAGTTTATGGAATTTTATTTTTAATGTGGAAGGTAGTTAGCCCGGCCTGCTAGCATAAGCACTGATTCCCATAAGATACTACTTTTTGTATCTATTAACACCTCCTAAGTCATCACAAAGGAGGTGGTCTAGTGAGTGTGAGCTGACTTTCTTTCACAACCTCAGTTATGGTGATGCATCTACTACTGCAGAAAAATACAGGAAACTTGTATTTCTCCCTTTTGGTAATTTTGCAATGGCCAAGAATTTATATTCAATTTAATTTCTTCTTCACTTCTGTCACCTCAAACAGACTGTCACTGTACCACTGAGTTACTGACTGTAGTGTGAGTTGGCTGAGTTGTGATCCCTGTAACTTGTGTGTGTATGCGTGCATACAGTATAATTCTCACAGACTTTCTTCTCCTTACCCTGGACCTATGCCACTGTGGAAATATGTGCAAATGTGAATAGAGGCTGACGAGTAAATGACTGAGTATTCCTCCATGGCGGTGATATAACAGTCTGGTTTCATTAAAGGGATTCCAATTTCCCTCTGGTTAAATTTTCATCACAGCAATCCACGAGCGCTCACACTCTTCAGACTCTGCGATGAGATGTGCCTTCTATTTTCCTGAATATTTTAAATATGTAAATATCTTAAAGTTAAATTGAATTGCCTTTGATTTGCTGTGGTGATTTGTCATATTAATCTTTGATTATATATATCAGGAAGATTTTTAATATCTTAAATCGCTTTAAAAAATCTTGGATCCATATCTTGTATTTTATTTCCTCATTGTGAAAACACAGATGGCAGCCAGGTGTGCGTCATCTCCCATCCAACCCTTTGTTGCTGTGTTTGCATACTAACCAGTGGCCTCTCTGCAGTGATAAATCATCATCCATCTCATATGTATATATCTTAGAAACCTCATTTAAGGAAAGATCAAGTCTTCTGATTAACCTGCTGCTTGCGAACATACTGTAGAAAAATAATTCATGGACATGCCTTTCACAGCAGAAAAAGCTGCTATATAAATGTACTGCGCAGGTTCTCTGGGTTGTTATTATTAACATCAAGGGCTTCAGAGAGCATTGCTTCAGGTTGCAAGGGGCTCTGCCACTGTGGGCTGCCCTAGTTTCATCATTAGGTCTGTTTTTATGGAGCAAGCTGGCAAACTAAATATAGCTGCACAGTGGGCTCAGTCACACAGCGGAAAGAACAAAACCATCTCTTGTTGTTGTTGCTGATGATAAATGCAGATGATGCTGTGATGTGGATGAGTCAGACTCAGAAACAATTCTTTCCTCGACTTTCCTTGAGTTGCTTAGAAAGAATTAGTCTCAGATGTATTGTTGAGATCTGCACACTGATTTCAGAAGTAGAATACTGTACACCTAGGAAACATCAGGGTAACAACCACACCACAGACACATGACACACAAATACATTTCGGAAAATGACAGAAGTTTTTCTCTGGTTGTAACACTGGCCTGGTAATCTTTCTATCCATTTGTCTTGTTAAATCTAATAGACTGATGGCACTGGTAGATATTTCCAGACCTTCAAAATAATAACAGAACTATCTGGAAATCTAGAGCCACCTGTATGTAATAGTTTAGATTTTTCCATTGCTGCCAACAAAATTATGCTCAAGAAAATAAAAGATAAAAGCAAGAGATCCAGTCAACATTTAAAATCAGTTGTCAGATCTCTAGAAAACATGCTTGCACACACACAACCATGCACAAACACAGGCACGGGCACTAAAAGAGTCTCATATATTAAAGACTTTAATGCTTTAACTATGCTCTAACTTTTAGCTTATTCAAGCTCTGACTTGGTAAAATCCCAGAACAACAAAAACTCAAAGTAAGGGACAGACCAGCTCTCAGAGCCTGACACATTGAATATTGAGTTATTATTAAGGTCCCTTGGACATGCAGAATATACTGAAGGGTATTCAACATAGCCAGGCTTTCTTTGCATTAGTTGGCTTGGCGAAACCTAAAACCTCATTTAGAGATAACAGGTATCTCGACAGTGGTTATCAATTTTCTCTGTTAACCCAGTCTCTCTGCTTCAGGCTCTGTGTACGCTCACATAAAAAAGGAGCTTTTGAAGCAGCTTGTGAGTGCCACCTTCTCCAGTAATCTGATAAGTGATAAAAATCTTAAAAAAATAACATTAGAAGTACCTAGTAAATGCTGCTGTTAATAAACAAATAAATAGAATAAATAAATAAATAACGATACAGAAAATCATTAATCTCGTGAATTGATGATCATCACAAGCACATCAACAAGAAAAAGAAGATTATTATCTCGAGTTAATACATTTCTTTTACGACTCTGTGCTCTCTCTGTGTTTGTGACGTGACAGCTTTGAAACTTTTAATAATTTCTTTTCTTTTGAAGACGGATGTGGCCATAATTGGGTGGGTTAGCTAACACTTGTGTTGTGTCACTAGCTTGGTTAGTAACGTGCTTACATATTTACATAGTTAATAGAATACTAATTTTCAAAAACAGGCTTAAAACAAAATATAGTTACCAAATGTAATGAACCACTGACTCCTTAAGAGTGACGTAGTGTGCAACACCAAATGGTATCCACCTGCCAAACAGTCCACCCTCCTCTCTGTGGGGTTAGAGAGTTCAAACATTTACTATATTAAAAAAATGGATGTAGCCACTGTCACCCATTAGTTTTGGATTTTGCAAAGCCTCAGCGTTAGGGTTTTGCCCACCAACTTGTTCTTTTTGGACCCAGAAGTGACCATATTTGGATGAGAGTGTAGAACGATAAGGCTAGCTAGCTTTACTGGCAAGCTGTGGCATGCAGGGGGCATGACCCCCTCACCTCAGGGATGCCTGAGATAGTGTCAATGGGAACAAGTGGACATCAAGCTGACTTTGTTCTAGCAGATTAAAGACCATTTACTCTGATCCAGCTGTGCTGGGCATTTGCGTTCTCACATGCAGCTCTGTCAGGTACCTTCCAGATGTGGGAAACACCTTACCTAGCTGAAAACAAGAGGTTCCATCTACCAAGTTTATGGAAGGTTGTGAGCAGTTACAGTAGCCAGCTACTTTCGTGAAATGCCCTTTTAGATTGGTCAGATGCTGCCAACACCACCCTCTTTCATGTGAACACGCTGGGGAAACACTGCGTTAACTTAGTGAGTTGATAACCAGCTTTGTGTGACAGTTTATCCTGATTGCCAATGTTAGGGTAAGTGAATCCAGATAATGGAAAGATACACTGGATGTGCTGAACTCACTTCGTAGTACAGGGGTCTGGTAGCCTTCAGATAGAATGCAGGTTTAAGGCACTTCTGCGCTGGCTTCATTTTTCCGACCTGGAAGCTACGTCCATGTTTTATACTGTCTATGGCAATAATTAACTGACATATTTAGCATAAAGTGACTCTTCAGGCTGGTGCCAGATCAACAAACAATGAATGTGTGACCATCCTCGCCCTTCTAATGTTCATTAGTTTTTGTTTCTAGTGCTGCACTTTCTTTTGCTTCTTTGTGTTTCTCATCTCTCTTCTTCAGTTACCTCCTGGTAAATTTTGCAGAGTTACTTGTGCATGTCCTGTGTTTTTGCTTCTTGTCTTTAATATTGTCTGCCTCACATAATTATTTCCACCTGTGCACAATTAGCCCCATGTCATTTCTCAGTTTTTATCAGATTGTTTGTTTGTTCTCGAGTTTTTTTTTTTAGTTTCCATCTGTTTTTGGTCTGTGTCATGCTTTTTTTCCCTCATTCTTTTGAGTTATTTGTAAGTTTTTTTGCTGTTGTTGAATTTGCATTTTTTTTTCCTGCCAGCATCTTGAGATCTTACTTTTTAAATAAAAGTAAATTTGCTTATAATGAACCTTATAAGTAAATAAAGTTCCTTATTTTTGCATTTTGAGAGACTTGGGTCCAAATCTGAATTCCATAACAATGACATATCAAAATTATGTTTTGGTTTTTTTATATATATATTTGATGGTTCAAAGTGCCATATGGTTGTACAAATAGTTGGTAACAGTAAATTGGACAAAGCAAGTAAAAAAAATTATTTTATTTAGTAAGGCTTTCAACATAGACAAAATAATAGCTCACATTTTACTCAGTATTTTGCTTCAAGTATCTTTAATTATGAGAGTGGCATGGTGGTTAGCACTGTTGCCTCACAGCAAGAAGGTCCTGCGTTCAAATCCACCATCTGACTGAGGCCTTTCTGTGTGGAGTTGTCCCTGTGTCTGTGTAATCTGACTTCTTCTTACAGTCTGAAAGCATGCATGGGGTTAGGTTGACTGGTGAATCTAAATTGCCCATAGGTGTGAACGTGAATGTGAATGGTTGTCTGTCTTTCTGTGTTAGCCCTGCAACAGACTGGTGATGTATCAAGGGTGTACCCTGCCTCTCGCCCTATAACAGCTGGATAGACTCCAGCCCCCCTGCGACCCTGAATTCGATATGCAGAAGAAAATGGATGAATATCTTTAATTTTTATGTGTAAGGCTCTGAGCGTGTGCAAAACTTGCATGACTTACACCTTAATAATGAGCCATAATGCCTTCTGTGCTGCACAGCTGATGGATCACAGATGCTGCTCTGCTAACATGCTCCACCTTCTGTGTTGACACGTTTCACCAGAATCTGACAACAGTCATTTTGAAAGTGCAGTTAAAAATGTAATAACTCACCTCCAGACTCGTCCAAGTTAACATGGACTCAAAATAACTTTTTTATTTTTTCCCCTCATTCTTCTTCGATCTTATGATTTTCCTGATATTACTTTCATAAGATTATTGGGTTAATGTCTCTTTTAAGGTTTCCCACTGCATTTAAACCTGCTTGAAGAAGTAAATGTGGCTTTAAATCACTGCTGTGAAAACCACATTGCCTGGAGTTGCTTTGGAGGTGACATGTGACAGAGAGAAGGACGTCCGTGTGAGCCATGAATGACAGCAGAAAACAGACAAACATGAAAAATGTTCACATGGACCAAGCTGTTTATCATAGACTGTGTGATATTTTAAAACCTCAATGTGTAAATTAAAAGCAGGTCATGTGGGCTCACCCAGGGAGACGCATTTTTCTCCTTCACACTGATGACAAATGTGAGACACAGCGCACATGCTGAGAATGACTTTCCAAATTTCCTCAATGTGACTTCTTTTTTTAAAATTTCCTAAAACCAGAGCTGTGAGTTCTCTTAGAGCGACACGTGTTGGCTTTTTTTTTTTCTCACTAGCAGCCATAATCCTGTTAGTGGATGGTGATGACTTTTTAGCAGACAATTTCATTTACCTGTCCTTGACACCTCTTTATTCCAGTTTCTCCCTGTTCTCCTGTTACTATGTGTGTGCATGCCTGTTCATTCACCCTGATGATAGGCGGAGTTGCTGTCACAGTGTGAGCACAAATATTCTTGTGGGACATTTTATGATTGTGACGGCAGGCAATCATCACATCACACACACACAGGTGGCAGTAATCTCTCCGTGCTGACATGACCATCTCAATCTGTCTCTCTGCCCCGAGGCCTCCACTGCAGACTTGATTCAATTTGCCTCCATCAAAATGCAATTTCTCTGCTTCACCATCACTGCTCACCTCTCCTCCTCCTCCTCCCACTCTTCCACCTTCTATTTCCTTCTTGAACCTCCTTTTTTCATCCTCTTATCTCACACCTTCCCTCTTTCTCTCTCTTTGCCATTTACATTCTGTCTCTCACCTCATCTCACCTTTCTCTGCCTCTCTCCATTTTCATCACTCATGTTGTGTCCTGATATTTCCCCGGGGTTTTCTGCAAGGCTGCCTTGTGGTATTTCTCTCTGGATGCTGAGGCTATGATGGAGGAGACTGGAGGTGTTAGCAACGTTTTCCCCTTCCCATGCCAATAAAGGTTAGGGTTGATGGGGCGGGGTTATATGGCCTCCCTCTGATGTTGGAAAGAAGCACTGGCCTGCTGGTTTCTAACAGATGATAAGAATGCAAAATGGTTTAAAATAGATATCTTTAAAGGCAGGACTCACAGTTACATCAGATGTAGATGGCAAAGCCTATGTCCCTAGAGAGACAGTAAAAAAACGTGTATGCACAGTATACTGTGTATAAAGAATAAAAGAATAAAACTGAGAATTAAACAGGGCTATTGGAGTTTACTCAGAACGGTGTGGGTGTAGCCTATCCACTTGTGGGATACTAAGAGCATCTTAAGAAGCTCCAGAATCTGCAAAAACTTCAAGTTTAATTCATTTTTAACTCTATACTTGTTGATTAAGAACACCAATGAGCTCTGTTAAGAGCTGTTTGAAAGAAAATATGCATAAATTAGAAAACTAAGAAAATAAATTTGCAGAGTTCACTGTCTTAAACCTCCATCCATTAGCATTAATTACATGGGGCAGCTGGCTGCTTATGGGACGTAATGTTCACTCATTTCCTTTTCTGAATATATAAATAAAGTAGATAATTATAATAAACTGTGAATATGAAAAGAACTGTCAAGTAGGTTTAAAGCAGAGTAAAAGATACTCTCTTGAAATATGCAAATTTTCATATGCAATATATCACGTTATGTTTGATGGATATTTATTAAAACCTATAAAGCCCCCACAGCAACACTGACATTTGCTCAGTCTTTAAAATCAGAAAGGAGCGTGCAACTGAACAATCCAACATGAAACTTTGAAAACATGAATTCTTATTGTGTTCTGTTCTCTGTCACAGTCTTGAGGTTCTGTTATTCATTTAGCCTTGTGATTTTATTTCCAGAGTCTCCTCCTTTGTCTCTTCAGATCTATTATCTGATCTTCCCCAACCCTTTGCTTACATGACTAATCAAATTTATACTTAGACAGGACTTTCATGTAAGACGCTGGAATATGAAACCCTGTTAACATTCTTTAAACTCCTCTTAGAAAATGGAATTGAGCCATTATGCTAAATGCACCTTTTGACAGTCAAGTAATCTTAGATTTTCATTTCATTGTACTTACATTACTTGTAGATACAGATACAAATGAATAATAGGCACTGAATTTGTGTTATATTTACTGCTGCCTTTTGAAACTCTTGTCATTTCAGATTCAGATTTCTTTTTGAGCTTATACCAAACATGTTTACTAGTGCCAATTAGAACTTCTTCTGTGAAAAGTTCACATCTGGATAAATTCTTTCTCGAAGAGTAAACAGACAAGCAGAAAGCTAACACCTTATAGCTTTATTATGACACCCTATGCACCAACCCTCTCTCAAGAGAGCAAAAAGGGGTGGCAGTATGACAAGACAGAAGGAAATTATGAGCTATTAATACCTGCTGTTAGCAGTGAGCCACCTACATTTTCCACACTGCTGGGTTTTGATAAAACACTTTACCTCGACTGCATGGGGGTGTGTATTTTAAGAAATCTCAGCTCAAATGTTAAAATTCACCTGCTCTGACATATTAAGTGCAGCATCATTATGCTGAATTAAGTTGTAAGTACTTAGTCGCTAATTAATTTGAATTTGAAAACAGCTGAACTTAATTCTGAAGTGACAGAACATCAATTTAGCAAATATCAATTAGTCAAAACATTTTAGAGTAGGATATATGTGCACAAATGAGGGTGTACAGTCGCTGCTAATGCATACAGACGTTAACATAATAAGCTGCGTTGCCCCTTGTGAGCCCATTTTACAATGAGGCGCCCCCAAATACTGTGTGAATGACAGTCTGAATAATTACCACTAGCTGTGAGTGATAATGAACATCCACAAATGGGACACAGAACCGCCTCTCATCTCTCTCTGTTAAAAGATAGATACCAAAGAGCATAAATGAATCCACTGATTCCAGCAGAACACACCTTATCACATATGCTTTAATTTGCTGATAATAAGCCTACTTGTATAATCACTAAATGTACTATTGAGCATTCCAGGCTAATGAGATTGATTTTGCATCAGTTGGTCATTCATTAGGCCCCACAGAAGCTTTCCAGTGTGGCTGTAGTTACAGTGGAGAAAATCTATCAAACTTACTGCTACTTTTAAAATAGTGAAATCAAGGTCTGGTTATCATGAACATGGCACAGGCTCACTTACGTTCTCATGCCTATAGTATCCATCCATCCATCCATCCATCCATCATCCATTTTCTTCTGCTTATCAGGGGTCGGGTGGCAGGGGCAGGAGCCTAAGCAGAGAAACCCAGAAACTCCCTCTCCCCAGCCACCTCCTCCAGCTTATCCAGGGGAACTCTGAGGCATTCCCAGGCCAGCCGAGAGATATGATCTCTCCAGCGTGTCTTGGGTCTACCCCGGGGTCTCCTCCCGGTGGGACATGCCTGGAACACCTCCCCCAGAAGGCGTCCAGGAGGCATCCTAGTCAGGTGCTTGAACCACCTTAATTGGCTCCTTTCAATGTGGAGTAGTAGAGACTCTACTCTGAGCCCCTCTGCACTCAATTCAATTCAATTCAATTTTATTTATATAGCGCCAAATCACAACAAAAGTCGCCTCAAGGCGCTTTATATTGTAGGGTAAAGACCCTACAATAATACAGAGAAACCCCAACAATCAAACGACCCCCTATGAGCAAGCACTTGGCAACAGTGGGAAGGAAAAACTCCCTTTTAACAGGAAGAAACCTCCGGCAGAACCAGGCTCAGGGAGGGGCAGCCATCTGCCGCGACCGGTTGGGGGTGAAGGGAGAAGGACATGCTGTGGAAGAGAGCCAGAGATTAATAATAGCTCATTAAATGTAGAGAGGTGTAAAAACACGGTGAGAAAAAGAGAAACACTCAGTGCATCATGGGAAACCCCAGCAGCCTAAGCCTATTGCAGCATAACTAAGGGAGGATTCAGGGTCA
>VUQS01034201.1:37455-49110 GCA_015108495.1 Heterochromis multidens | reverse complement strand
AAACCTTCCAAAAAGGTCAGCTTTTGTCTCGTCAGTCCACAGAATATTTCCCCAAAAGTCTTGGGGATCACCAAGATGTTTTTTGGCAAATGTGTTCTTTCTGGTCGGCAAAAAGAACACAGCAGTGGTTTTCTCCTTGGAACTCTCCCATGGATGCCATTTTTGCCCAGTCTCTTTCTTATTGTTGAATCATGAACTCTGACCTTAACTGAGACAAGTGAGGCCTGCAGTTCTTTAGATGCTGTTCTGGGTTCTTTTGTGACCTCCTGGATGAGTTGTTGATGCGCTCTTGGAGTAATTTTGGTAGGCCGGCCGGTCCTGGGAAGGTTCACCACTGTGCCAAATTTCTCCATTTGTGGATAATGGCTCTCACCATGGTTCACTGGAGTCCTAAAGCCTTTTAATATGGCTTTGTAACCCTTTCCAGACTGATAGATGTCAATGACTTTGTTTCTCAGCTGTTTCTTTAGATCATGACATGATGTGTTGGTTTTTGAGATCTTTTAGCCTGCCTCACTTTGTCAGACAGATTGTATTTAAGTGATTTCTTGATTCAGCAGGTCTGGCAGTAATCAGGCCTGGGTGTGGCTAGTGAAACTGAACTCAGCTTTACAAAAAATGTGGTTAATCACAATTAATTGATGATTTAACAAGAGGGGGCAATTACTTTTTCATGCAGGGCCAGGTAGGTTTGGATAGCTTTTTTCCATTAATAAATGAAATCATCATTTAAAAACTGCATTTTGTATTTACTCAGGTTATTTTTGTCTAATATGAAAATTTGTTTGATGATCTGAAACATGTAAGTGTGCCAAATATGCAAAAAACTAAGAAATTAGGAAGGGGGCAAATACTTTTTCACACTACAGGGTCAAATATACTGCTCAAAAATGCTCAAAAAATGAAAGGAACTCTTTTTAATCAGAGTATAGCATCAAGTCAATTAAACTTCTGGGATATTGATCTAGTCAGTTAAGTATCAGAGGGGGTTGTTAAACAGTTTCAGCTGCTTTGGTGTTAATGAAATAACAACAGGTGCACTAGAGGGGCAACAATGAGACAACCCCCCAAAATAACAATGGTTTTACAGGTGGTGGCCACTGACATTTTTCCCTCTTCATTTCACTAGTTTTGCATTTGGCCAGGGTCAGTGTTACTACTGGTAGCATGAGGCGATAACTGGACCCTACAGAGGTTGTACAGATAGTCCAACTCCTCCAGGATGGCACATCAATACGTGCCATTGCCAGAAGGTTTGCTGTGTTTCCCAGCACAGTCTCAATAGAATTGAGGAGATTCCAGGAGACAGTTACTCTAGGTAAGCTTGACAGGGCAGTAGAAGGTCCTTAACCCATCAGCAGAACTGGTATCAGCTCCTTTGTGCAAGAAGGGATAGGATGAGTACTGCCAGATCCCTACAAAATGACCTCCAGCAGCTGAATGTCTCTGACCAAACAAGACTTCATGAGGCTGGTCTGAAGGCCCGACGTCCTCTAGTGGGCCCTGTGCTCACTGCCCAACACCGTGGAGCCCAATTGGCATTTGCCATAGAATACCAGAATTGGCAGGTCCACCACTGGCGCCCTGTGCTTTTCACAGATGAGAGCAGGTTTACCCTGAGTACATGTGACAGACGTGAAAGGGTCTGGAGAAGCTGTGGAGAACGTAATGTTGCCTGTAACATCGTTCAGCATGACTGGTTTGGTGGTGGGTCAGTGATGACAGTCTGGGAAGGCACATCCATGGAGGGACGCACAGACCTCTACAGCCTAGGCAATGGCACCCTGACTGCCATCAGGTATCAGGATGAAATCCTTGGACCCATTGTCAGACCCCATGCTCACTGTCGTGCACCAGGAGGTCCTGGGTTCCTCCTGGTGCACGACAATGCCCAGCCTCATGTGGCCAGAGTACTCAGGCACTTCCTGGAGCATGAAGGAATTGATACCATTGAGTGGCCCCCACACTTGCCTGACCTAAATCTAATAAAACACCTCTGGGACATTATGTTTTGGTCCATCCAACACTGCCAGGTTTCACCTCAGACTGTCCAGGACCTCAGTGATGCCCTGGTCCAGATCTGGGAGGACATCCCCCAGGACACCATCTGTCGTCTCATTAGGAGCATGCCCTGACGCTGTCAGGCATGCATACAAGCACATGGGGGCCATACAAACTACTAAGTACCGTTTTGAGTTGCTACAATGAAATTTCAGCAAAATGGACTAGCCTGCTGCATCATTTTATCACTTTGATTTTCGGGGTGTCTTTGAAATCAGCCCTCTGTAGGTTGGTGATTTTCATTTCCATCAAATGATGTGACATCCGTTCATTGCTAACACATTACCCAGTCCATATCAGTACAGATATCCAGCATGATTATTTTTCCCATTAAGATCTAATGTGTTTTCAAAGTGTTCCTTTAACTGTTTATGAGCAGTGTATATTAACGTGCATATTATTAAAGATTACATGAGCTCAAATTCATTCGTTTCTTTTCTGGAAAATATTACATATTTGATTACCGATTCTCAAATCTAAACAACCTTTGAGATCAACTGCATATACCTCCAGAGATCTCTATCCACTTACAGCATCTAAGAAACCAGTGGTCTTTGAATTGAAGGTCATGGAGTCATAAGCTCATCTCTGGTGAGCAGGCGGATATTGCCATTTAGTGGGCAGGCCATGCCAAACATGCTACTGTGGTTTGCACGCAGGTGTAAACCAACAGGAATGATAGCGTCTCACCTTACCTGCATTCAGCTCCATCTGTGCTGCTATTTGGGGATTAAAGGGAGCTGTAAAATCTGAGGATATACATTTCCTATTTGGCTGACCCAGTGTGCTTGCCCGAGGCCAGCACTGTTATCACTAATCCATGCTGTAAACATCGTCATTTAGTCACCTTCCTGAAATTCACATCTGTCGTTATCAAGTCATAAAACAAGACAGTGCTACAGTGCCACCATATTAATAGCAGCCTGAGTTTTCCTGGCTCGTGAGAAGTCTGCTAGTAAACATCTGCTCTGGCTGTTTTAACAGGCTGGTAATGGGTAACCACAAAAAGCCAAGGGCAACAATAGTGCAGCCCAACATCATGATTGCAATTGAAATAATCAGGATTTCAGAGACAAGAAATAACTCACGTCATGCAAAAACATACAGTGCTTTTCTGATGGTATAAAAAGCCATAATGACAGCAAATATTGTCCATTAACTTTATATTGGAAACACACTGACCGCATACCTGATTTCCTATCATCTAAGTGGTCATAAAATGCAGCTGGAATGTGCCTAGCAGACAGGAGAGAGATCTCATAAAGCAATCACTGTTGGAAATATCATTTTTATGTGTATGTGAAACATCCAAATGTGGAGGAAGAGAAAATACTACAGCCTATAACACATTATCGCACAGATTGTAAAACGTATGTAATACAGTACACCTCAGAAATACTCAGAACTACAATAAACAAATAAATAGCTAAATACTGGAAGAAGATTGCAATAAATGTTGTGGCATAAATCTTTTGTTGGTGGTAATTCATTCATTTAATGCTTCAAATACTTCCCCGTACCTTCTACTTCAGCGTTACAGAGTAAAGCCTGTAAAATGAATGTTTATTCTTCCATTGTACAGAACCACATAGTCATTATTGCACTACTGGAATGAACATAAACAATCTTTTAACCAAAGGCTCACTGGTGGAGGATTTCCTCTTCATCTGCCAATCAAAACAAAAAAGCTGCCGAGACGTAATATTTGAGCTGGGCCACATGTACCCAGATGGCAAAAACAGTGCCAGCAAAGACAAAGTAAAACATAAACGCTTGCCATTGTCCACTTTCAGTTTTCTACACAGTGAAGCTAGCAACTTACTAATCAGCATCGGATCAGTCTAAATATTTCTAGCTGAAGAAGTGACTCCTTCAGAAAATACACAGGTAAATGCAATAATTATATAAGACGACTTAAAAAGCTGGACAAACTCTGGGAACTTTAGTTGCTCGTACTTGAAAATCTTTAATAACTAGGGCACAGAGTTGTAGTAGCTCAGTGAATAAGGGGTTTTACACATGATGGAATAATTTCATAGTATTTTTTTAAACTTTCTTTAAACTTCTCAGTTGCAAACATAAAAATCACAGATTTTCTGTAACCAATGCTACCTGCCTGTGGAAATGAAAGACCAATCGGCTCCAGCATTATGATTTAGGCCTACACAGCACTGAGAATAGCAACTTGCCACACAAGACCTGCCAGCATCCAGCAATGACTATGCTGCTTGTAGAAATAGCTTCCCCTCATGTGTGTAAGGCAAATTACAACACACAAGGGACCTGTTACATTTCAGCCTAGTTCCACATCACTTGGCTTAAAGAGAGACTATTTAGGTGGTTTAGTGCTTTTATTTATGTTGAGAATTACAGTGAAATCGAAATCCTGTCCGTTCCCCCCCTCCTCTGACAAGTAGTGTTTTCAGCAGCTATCAGCGATCTTGGCAGGGCAAAAGAATTACTCCATGACCCTCTTTGCAAGCCGTGCCCTTACTCTGTTTGTGTTTTGGTCTGGGCTTCCTCTAGCAAGTAATGGACTTCCTTCAACTCATAAATCACACTTGTACAATCCTTTTGATTTTTTTTACTCCCTCCTTTTCTTTCTTTCTCCACCACGCTTTGTTTGGCGTACCATTTCTTTGTTCACGTAAAGCTATTTTCTGTCAAAAAAAGCAGCCACACAATGCTGGCCTTCTTCCTCCTGCACTTGGAAACACACTTTTTACGGGGACTAAAGCCACAAATGTCAACCACAGGAAGGCTATTATGAGAGTAAAATTACTTCCTTACTGTTATCAATCCACTCTTTGGACCCTGCGAATGGTTAAAAGCCACCATGAAATAGGGCACAGTTAGAGTTTTCTCCTGGGCCTTAGCCAAGCTGCTAACCTTGCTATTAAAGGCCCCGACAAGCTTTGTCAATGCAATCTGCTGAATGCCTTGAGTGACATGCGATCGATATTCTCCACTCTCCCGGGTCATCACCAGTGACAGAGGCCTAAGTAATAATACAGCTCTAGCTGCCTCTCTAACCTAAATGCTTCCACTGCCACAATATTTCTTTCTTTTCTTTTTTTTTGTCTTGGGGCTTGTGAGCTAAATTTTCTGCGCTGATCGAAGTGGAAGATATGGAAGGTGGGAGGGAAGAGGGGAGTGTGGAGGTTTGTAAGGCAGTGGTGTGATGAGGAATTGCTATGTGTCTGGACTGATGCTGGTGAGGGTAGTGAGTATGGCAGGCTGAGGTGGGGTAGAGAGAAAGAGAGGAGGCACGGGGTGGTGGTGGTGGTGGTGTGGGGGGTCTCTGATAAATCGAAAATGACTGGCTGCCGAGTTGTAATCTGCCAGCGTCGAGCCCCCTGTAGCAACAAGCCAAATGAAAAAGCACGCTGACAGGCCGGAGAGATGGAGGGCCTGCGGTAGATTGCGGTGGCGCAAGGGGAGGGGAAGAGGGAGGGAGAGGGAGAGAGAGAGGAATGAGGGAGAGCAGGGGGGAGGGAAAACAGGCAGAGGTAGGAAGAATTGTGGGGGAGACATTTATGTTTGTTCCACTGCACGGAGGTGTCAGAGAGCGGTGAGAGAAAGGTGTGAAGGGTTGTAGGCAGTAAATAAAGCATCTGGAGCCTATATACACACATATACAAACTGTTATCAGATGAAAACATAAGCTGCTATTACAATTTCTAATAAGGTCTGATGTAAATGCAAACATTTGGCAGTGTTCTACCACCAATCATGAGCTGTCAATTAGCTTTACACTCAAAATGTGTTTACATTACTGGGCTTGTGTGAGTATACAGAAGGCTTGTAAATCTCTTTTTATATGCCATCTATGCATTTTGCATAAGCACCATCTGAAAGGGATGTGTGCACACGCAGCACAGGCAGCTGTAGTGTCCTTCACAAGCAGGTGAATCAAGCTCCAACATCAAAATCCAACACAAGAGCTCCACCTACTGCAAGTGCCTCCTCTGTGCCCCTTCCTCTGTTGTTCAGGTGATCTCAGGGAAAACACCAGCAGGAGACGGCTCTCCATGTGCAGTGTGTAGGTTATTTCTACCCATTCCATTAAATTCTAAAGCAACCTTTCTCATTGAACATTACTGCCAGACTGAGGGAAGCCAATTCAGACAGGGCTAATAAGGCTGCAGCAGTCTGGCCCTGTCTTACTGCCTGATACAATGTCAGCTGCAATGAGAGCTAAGCCTGCTGCCCCATCCCAAGTATTAAGTGTGTAAGCCTGATGCCTGTTAAGCAGGGTCTTGCCAGAGCAGGGCCTGAGAGAAACAGTCAGTCTGCCTCGCTGTCTGCCTGCCTAACAGGCCTGCTGGCCTGAATACACAAAAGCACTCCCTTGCAAAAATGCAAGGTCAATTCAGCAGCAGCATTGAGCCCAAGACAAGAGGACCAGCATTGTAATTGGGAACTCAATAAAGCTCATGTGGAAAACAATGTAAGATGTGCTGACAGATCCCACCCACCAGGACCACAGAGAACCTAGAGCAAACAATCTGTCTGCACAGCCATCCATAACCCTACACAGAGTTTACACATCTCCATCAGATGAGCTGCATATATTTAGAAATCACTAGTGGCACAGCATGGGGCCTGATGAATTCACAAACAGCAGGAAATAGCGTCACTGTATTTTCAGCAGAATTATCTGCAGCTCTTTGTCTGTTTATCCACTGCTGTTTTTTTCCCCCTCTGCCTCACCACAGCAGCAGACATGCCCGGCAAGGCAACAGGGGCCTTGAATCTGTAAAGGCTGCATCCCTCCTCCCCCTGTTTCATTTGCAGACCCGTGGCTCACAGTCGGACTGTCTCAGAGAAAAGCCATCTCCCTCACAGCATGGCTGCTGTTTCAGGGCAACGCCGATCTGCTGCATGCCCCCCGACTTCCCGCGCTCCCACTGGGCTATTCAGGAAATCACAGCTGATACTGAGCCGTTTGTCTCCCTTTTGTGCTCACCCCTGGTTGTGCCGTGGCAAAAAGGAAGGAAAAAAAAAAATGGGAATACCGCTTCCCCACCCCCCTGAGGAAACACTGAAAATGATTTCTGCAACCCTCAGTGTGGAAATTTTGGTGAATAGCACAGAAAATTAAATAAAACACAATTTAAAAGGCAGGCACTGCAGGAGTGGGAGTGTGCCTGTGGCTTTCTGAGTTTGCTGGGGAAAATTAGGTTCTCAGCCTGAGGTTCATCATTCGAAACTTCAGGCATTTACTGGAACAAAACTGGTGTAATCATTTCAAATAGACCAGTGTGAGATGACTTTATATAAGCAGTGCAAGAATCCACGGAGGTCTAATCAAAGAAATACTGGAAGGAAGTAATGCGGGGGTATGCTTTGCATTTCTGTGGCTTTCCACTGTGACAGCTTTTGTGTCAAAATGCTTTGAACTACATAGGCTGTCGATGGCAGGAGTACTGCATAAACAACCCAGGAAAAGGGATCATAGAGTCATCACTGCAGATTTGCTAGTGCTGGCTGTGTACACATATTCCAGAGGCACAATCAATTATCCAGCCAAAAAAAATACAGGCCAAATAGGCAACTCTTACATAATTGTAGCTAATGAGCACTAAAAACAGGGATAACCTGCACCAGACCTTGTCTATCATGGTAGCAGATAAGATTAAATATGGCTTCAGAGCAAAGTTACAAACAGTTTGGAAGTATTTCAGTGTCTCACTGATAGGTGTGAAATTCATTCTGGGTCAACTAATCTTTTTCAGGTCAACTCATAATGAACTCTGTTTTATTGCAGGTTGACCTGCCTCCATGATAGCAGTGATGATAGCATGATAGCAACCTCTAAAGTTAATCCATGTTTTCTAACGGAGAAAGACTAAACAATGAAGTATGACCCAAAACAAAACCACGTAAAATCTGGGAGAGTGGGAACATCAGTGAGTTCCCCATATAATCATAATGGTGATCTATTTTCTGCCAAGCACAACAGAAAACTGAGGCCAGGCTTTGGAGCATTTGCTGCAATTACTTATGTTTCATGGCATTACGCAAAACTTTACACGTGAGCAGAAAACTTTTGGTGAGAAAGTACAATTTGAACAGAATCAAGTAAGTTTACAAAGCTGCAGTATTAGCTTGTGCAAACACCTGCACCTTAAAGTGTCAGACTGTCAGACTGCATCGTGATTTCAAAGAGTGTAAAGGTACTGGAATGATAAATTATAGAAAAGCTCAGTGAATGGAAATGAGAACAATACAAGGCTTATTTTCAATCCAAAAAAAAAAAAGAGAGAGAGAAGAAGAAGCAGAGAAAACACGCAAAGCTGGGCGCGATCTTAAAAGTAACAGGGAGCTTTGGGGGTTTGGGTGAGAAATGCTTTTACTTCCCTGCA
Source organism: Heterochromis multidens (assembly GCA_015108495.1). Lineage (NCBI taxonomy): Eukaryota > Metazoa > Chordata > Actinopteri > Cichliformes > Cichlidae > Heterochromis > Heterochromis multidens. The sequence continues at coordinate 40,681 of VUQS01034201.1, read as the reverse complement.
GTCTCACAGGAGGGTACAATGTGAGCCAAGAACGAGGTTAAAACAAGCATCCAATGCATTTAAAAGCGTACTTTCAACTATGCTTTTTTATCAAAACTTTTTTCTCGTTTTTTCCTGATAACTCTTCAATTACAGCTGTCTGTATGAACTCCATTTCATTAAAGGATGCCAAATTTTTGTAGGCCAAAACAACTTGAGTGCGGGCTCCAAAGAGCTAATGTCGAAATTCCCCCGAGCGGTCTTTTAAACACACGGGTAAATAATTCAGCACAGCCTGAACAGAGACTGACTTTGAGAGTGTGCTGGGCTCTCTTGTGTACGCTGTACTTTCTCTCCCCGTCCCACAAGAAGGAACAATGAGTCGGGCACTACTCTCTCTGTTCATGACTGAGAATTTTTCTGCTTTATTTTGAGCTTTTGGATTTGATTTTCATCCTACAACCAGAGGTTCTGCTGCTCTTTCAGTCAGACTCATGTGTTTCTTCCCTGACAGAGTGCTCAGCGACACACCAGCCTGTCACCCTCCTGATGACCTGTGGGTGGTGCTACATGACAACACATCAGGGAAGAGGTTTCGAAGGAGGAGGAGAGAAGAAATGACTTTAAAAAAAATATTAGGCAATATGATGAGTGAATGCTGGTTTAAAAGAAAAGCACAAAAACACAAAATGCATTAGATTACACTTTCTCTCACATACACAAGCACAGATGCACTACCTGCCAACATCCAATAAGAGATATCAAACCAAACAGAACACTTGAGGCAAACATCATTCTCTTCTCCTCTGGTTGCCTTCTCTCCTCTTCAGCATCACTTTGGTTTTACTGATAGTTTAAAGCTCAACTTCACCATTGCAGGAAATGTCCCGAAGAGCCAGATCCACTCATCAACAAACCTACAGCTATGGGTTAAGCATATCTGTCACTGTGTGCACAGGCTCAGACCTTCCAAAACCAAGCTCATGTCCACTAAGATGTGCATCTCTTCTTCAACTTCTGATTTAGACAGTGAGTGAACAGTAAAAGTAAGTGCTCAAGCAGCTTTATGGTCCTTTTTAATGCAGTATATTTCAAAGAATTCTAGCTTGGTAGGGCAGACTATTAGTGCAATAATCAAGAGAAATACCTGAAAGGAGACAAACATCACATCATTTGCTAAAGGAGAACGCCACTAATTTTAGCCATCATATTCTGTTTTCAGGTTTTTGGGAAGCACTACTGCATATGTGGAAATGTATTGTGTGTTTCCAGAGGAGGCTGCAGTGAGACTGATGAATACCTGTGATACAAGTAAAGGGATGCCCAAAAATCACACAGAAAACTGTGCAGCTGAGGAAATTATATCGAGTTGCATTTTAAGGTAAGGTAAGTACCATGCATAAAAGACCTGGTGGAATAAAAGATCACCTCTGCTGCAATGCTACACATGTGAAGTACTCTTTTGAAGCCCTGATTCAGTAAGTGAATAACTGCACCAAGGATGCAACTCCACTCTTTTTTTCATAGAATTAAGTATTAGTCAAGGAAAAACACTTCTGCCTTGATAAAGGGCTGATTTGTAAATGATTTAAACAGACAGTAACAGTAAGAACTGAAAGAAACAAGTAAGTAAGTGAGTAAGTCTTAAGATGGGGGGAGTCTTCTGAGTAAAAAAAAAAAAACAAGAAATCTAACGAGAGTCTGCTTTGGTTTATACATTAAATGAATCTGCCAAATGGTACAATGAGTTTAGCTTCTGGCAAAGACATTTCATCAAGGGCATCAGAGAGCACACCCCCTCCAAATGTTAAATACTGCACGACCTGTTTGTGGAGGAAAACATTCAGTTAAGCTCAGTGTGTCAAATCCCACAACTACAGAAAATCTCTTCAATGTTCTCCTGCCTGCTTTTGTTCTTTCCTGAAGAGGACCTGTATTTTTCAAGCAGAGTCATCGCTCTCTCTCAGCTTCTCTTCTTAAAACAGACTTGTGTATACACTGTACCAGCAGCCTCTGTGGTTTCACACTGTTGTACTGTTTTTGCCGGAGCAGCAGAGTGAATAGCTTGCCTGGGCATAGCAGGAATAATAGTGTTGAGCTGCACACAGAGTGCTGAGGACTGGTTTGAGGGGATGTTTGGGGTGGCTGAGGCTACGTCTGCTTGTAGCCTCAGGCCAGACTGGGAATCAGTTCAAAGATTTCCTCTATAACTCTGATTAAAAATACACAATGGATCTTTTTAACTTTCATGGCTAATAATTAATGAACACAAAGGCCCTCTTGAATTTTCCATGTGAAAGAGGAGCTGACATTTGAAAGGTTCACTGAATCTGAGCTTGTAGCCCTTCCTAGTGCACTCCCCCAGCCCCTCTACATCTTGTGCTCTCCATCTCCTTGTAGCTTCAGGCTAATTGCAGCAATTTTAGATGATTGTTATTAAAAACAGGTAAGCGGCGGAGCTTTCCAAGCTGAATCCCCTTGAGGAGAGGCCTCATCACACCAGGAGCGCCTGTGCATCCTAATGACTGCAATCAGGGCCTTCAAGAGCGAGGACCCTTTGTTTTCTGTGACGCTGTGAAGAAAGCAAAGAGTATGCGTGCACACAACAACACTCCAGCACCTCTTTAGGATGAATACATCTAAAGAGAACAGCAGCAGTGGTTCTCTCTCCTTGTCATCTCTTCTATTGCAATATACACACAGCTGAGCAAATACTTAAGGAGTCACCCAGATGATTGTGACACACAGAAGGCAACATCAACTGCAGCAACTCACAAAACACAAATACACTAGGTTTTTTTTGTTGTTGTTGTTTGCTTTTTGACATGAACTGAATATCAAGAGGCTTCATTAAACACAAATGAAGTTTAATTTCCTACACTCCAAAGACTGGCAGGAAGGTAATGCAAAATGGCAAGGGTACAAAGGACAAACTACTGACAGAAAGAGACAGAAAGCACAAATTCACTGTATGTCTATAGCATTTTTCAAGAAATTTTCTGAATGAAAATTTTCTGAATCCAAAATTCTCCACCGCTACCAGCTATTCATCTGGGAATTAAACCAGTAAAGAATCTGCGCTTGATGCTATCGTGACTTGTTTCAAACTAAATAAATTCACCACATTCTTATCCCCTCACCCGCAACCAGTCGCAGCAAATGGCTGCCCCTCCCTGAGCCTGGTTCCGCCACAGGTTTCTTCCTGTTAAAAGGGAGTTTTTCCTTCCCACTGTTACCAAGTGCTTGC
>VUQS01034201.1:10140-37435 GCA_015108495.1 Heterochromis multidens | reverse complement strand
TCCAAGGTCACCAAGTGCATGCTCATAGGGGATCGTCTGATTGTTGGGATTTTCTCTGTATTATTGTAGGGTCTTTACCTTACAATATAAAGTGCTTTGAGGCGTCTGTTGTTGTGATTTGGCACTATATAAATAAAACTGAACTGAAATTGAATTTAATTAAGTGTGAAAAACGAAGCCAACACAAAAGTGTAGGAAACTTGTGGCTGGCTCCAAAGTCAATCCCCATAGAATCCCATGTTAAAATTCAAAATTTTACAGCAGAAATAAACATGTTTACAGCCTTGCATAATAAATGGTTTAGGTCTGTATAGTTTCCCCCTGAATGACAACTGTATAAGAGATGATTTTTGATAGCATCTGTTTAAATAGTATTAAGGCTTAACATTATGCATGAGTGTAGCCACTCTTTTGATTTTGTCCTGTGACACTTTAAAGGTTTGGCATTAGCATCCTATACTACTGAAGAAAATTGGCCTTGTTTAATGCAGCTCTGTTCATTTCTGTAAATTGTTTCTTTTCTGCCCATTAATAACCCTGAAGACTTGCACAAAAACACAGACCCACACGCACACAGCCTTGTGCACATACAAAGTTAACAGTGTGAGTGTTCAGTCAGTACCAGTGATTTAACAGTGTGATTAATTAAATTGTTTCCAAATCAATTCTAATTATCCAGCAGTGTTGGTTCTGATGTAAGGCAGCAGGCAGCATAATGACCAACCACATCAGCAGTTATCTGATACAATTACAACACACAAATTACAACGCACAGCAATCAGCACAAAAAATAATGAGAGACACAGGGCTCACTTACAGATTAAACAAGAGCTGCTGGGGCCAGCCAGTGATCAATATCAGGGGTATCTGCTGACTCTGGACTTATAATAATGGAGGCAGAAATAAGAGAACAAGAAATGCATAAAATAAATAAAAGCGATCTTAGTTGCAGAGATTGCTGACTTTATGAGCTACAGTTTATGGAAATATGAGCACTGTAGTTTGACTGAGTTAGTGGGTGATCGATTGTGGAGGTGAATAGGCCAATCGGGAGCTGTGCTTTGATATGATCAATCAGCATCCCTGCTGGCAACAGAATAACAAAATCCTGTTTGCCTGTGTTTTAAGCAAGTAGAACAGAAACTGTACTGTGCCTTTTACAATTTCTTTCCACCACCCTATCCTCGCACAGATGTCTCTTTGGTTTTTTTTTTTTTGGTTGCACACTATGCAGGATTTTTTCTTTTTAAGATTATTTTTGGGGCATTTTTTGCCTTTATTGGACAGTGCAGCAGTGAAGAGTAGACAGGAAAGGGGGAAGACATGCAGTGAAGGGCCCACAGATCGGACTCAAACCCGGGCCACTGCACTTCGGCCATGTGGCATATGGTCGCCTGTTCAACCAATGAGCTAAACTGGCGCCCAACCACCATACAGGATATTGACCTTCCACTGACTTTCCACCATTACAGAAGTGAACAGAAAGTAGACAGCAACTACGGAGCTGTCACTATGGTGGTTTTATGAGTGAGAAGAAAAATAAAGAGAACAGCTAAATGTTTCACTGCACTTACAACCCATACTACTTTAGCACACCGATCTGGTTACAGCTTCTCTGCAACAGTGAGACCTGTCAGCCCTGTCAGACAGTCAAAACCCTCAGCAGCCCATGTGTAAACGCAGGGAATGTTGTTTGTTGTCCGATGCTCCATCGCTTTCCTGTAGCAGCAGAGGGGCCTGGCAACGAGTGGATTTTACAGCGTGGCTGAATGCAAATCAGCTCACACAGACATACACACAGACAGGAGCATACACACAGAAAAAGAAAACACAGGACCTATGGGCAGAGGGTCCTCCACAACACTGTAGCCTCCTCCCTGCCCATGCATAATGCATGAGAACATGTAAATACGTTATTCCGCACATGCATTAATGATCACGGAGAAGCTCACAGTCTAAGCACCAGGGCAATTAATAAAAGATGGTGCACAGATAAAGGCCCATACCTCCCCCGTCTTGAAAACCTCCAGCCCACCCTACCCCACCACTTGATCCACTGAGACACATTTCATGCCAATTCTTAACCTTGTTTTATTTCTGTGCTGCTTGGGGGTGTGGTACAGCTGGAGTAGAGCTGAATAATGAATGGAGGCTATCAGAATGCCCGACTACTGAAGACAAAGTCTGCTCCACAGAAGATATAGCAAGGATTCACCACACAGATGCAAGCACAAATGCAAACAACTGCTGTGGTCCTTGCTGCACGCTCTCGGGAGGAAATGAAGGGTTAAATGGTCTCCGGGGAGCAGGAAAAAAAATGAGGGCTTCATAGCCTGGAGACTGTGCAGAAAACATCAATTCCAAACACACAAATGAATTCATCTCAAGGCACAAACAGTGCAAACGGAAAGTTTTTAGTGAAAGCTGCTGGCTGAGCCTACTAGAAAGAAAATCAGAACTGGCGTCCTCTCATAAGTGATATGGTGTGTTTGCAACTGAAACAATTTAACTGTTATGTGTCAAAGGGCTCCATCTGTATGAAAGTTTCTGCAATAATAAAATGTACAGTCATCAGTCTTGAGCATATTGCCAATTGTGATAAAGAATAGAATAAAATGATGCAAGGTTGAAAGAAATTCAGTACATGAATGAGATCCCCTCTGCACAATGTTTAAAAAACTTTTTAGCAATACGGCACTAACAGTTTTCTGTATGTCAAAATGTAATCATAGATAATATTTCTATTGCCTATGGCTAGCTGCTCTTTCATTTTAACAAAAGAAAGACTATAATCATATAAATGGCCCTGGCTATATATCTACAAGAGTCATATATCTAAAAGTGTTTTCTTACATTGTGTTTTAAAAAAACACAATGTAAGAGTTTTTTGTTTTTTTTTACTAAATGAGTCATGAATGTGGCCACTTATTTTCGAAACTCATCAAATAGGCCGTCATAAATTTAACACCTTACCCCACAGTTCATATTCCCTTCATGAAAAAGCCACAAGTCTAATGTATGTGGTTTAAACTTTACCTGTCACCTCATCTTTGCTCTGGCTCTTAACAGCAACCTTAAAGGCACGGATTGCTGTACCTCAAGTCACAGTGAGTGGGTACAGAGTTGCCATTTGCACCTACTGTAATGCAGTCTTCAAGAACTGCCACTTTCATGTCAAATTTGATTCCAAACTCTGTATACTGAAGAGAAGCAGAAAGAGGCAGATGGCTGGGGAAATTGAAAGCTCTGCCTTGTCTATTCTTTGTTCCACAGAGTATGAGTTGGCCAGGCTGGCAGCTTGTCAATCTAACCGACCGAAAGGACAAGATCTGGAGATGACAGCTCTTTCTCTCTCCATTAGTGTCCCATTTATACCCCTCTCTTTCCCACTGTCATTCCATCACTTATGGGCAACCACAAGCTGACCTTTCACCGCCACCTTGTTTCCCCTGTCTGTCGAGCTCAAAAACAGGGGGAGAGAAAGTAAAAGGAGAAAGAAACACTCATCCTCTAGCAGCTAACATTTCCCCCTCTTCTGTGCTGATTTCAAGTGACAGTAATCAGTGTTTATTAGCTCACTTTGCCCATGTCACGTCCAAGTGCAACAGCCACATATTAAAGTGATTAGACAATTAGGCCCATTACTGTATTACACTGGCTTATGTCACACATCACACTGGACAGAGAGAGAAGACAAAAACACTCTGGCTTTCCTTCTATTACAGACATTTCAACAGCTCTAAGCTGGCAGAAAATTCACTTAATGATTGCAGCTTGTGTGCACCACTGCTCTATTTAGAAACAGACTGCATTTGCTGTTCAAATTAACAGTGCAAGGGGATAAAGGCACAAAGGGGAATAGACTGTGCTAAGTAGGAAGAGAAGAAGACCTGATGTAACGAGGCTTGCGCTAATTAACACAAGGTCTCGCGCTCGTTTCCTAAAAATTTACTTAACACAACTCGCACTGCTTCATTTATCTAAGCAAATGAGTGGAGAGATGTGTATCTACTTAAGCTGCAGCAGGTCAATTACTAAAGCTAAATAATTCACAGAATGTAATATTTAGGTCTAACAAGAAAATCTTATTCTAAAAGAAAAACTTCTACATTGAGTAAATGCTATCGTAATTACTATAATTAAAGCACATCGTGTATTAATTACTGCATGATAATTTCAGCAGAAATAGTTACGAGTTTGCCTACATGTGAGAGATGAGACAGAAATGCAAATTAACAAATTAAGCAGCAAGACACCAGACTAAATATCTTCAGTAATGCATGTGAAGAGAAGATAAGAAAAGGGAAGAGAAGAGAAGAGAAGAGAAGGCATCTGGAGACTGCTAGACATCACAGCACTCTGATGGTCAACCTCTTCTCTTGCAGAAGGGGTAAAAAGGGAGGGAAATCTGTTTCCTGTCATCTTCCATCTTGTCAGTCTTTGTTCAGACATCTTGCATCTCCTCCACCAGCTGTTTGCTGCCTGTGCTGACAGATGGCTGCTTCTCTTTGAAATGCACTCTCCTCTGGCCTACTCTCCCTTACATCCCCCACCTCACTTGGTTAAAGTTTTAGGCAAAAACTAGAATTACTCCCTTGTGGTTGCATGCCTCCATCCGTTGCAGCTTGTGAAGCCCCTTTGAGGACAATTTTGGAGAGGAAAAAAAAATCAATTTAAGTTGACTTTGTTTCTTCTGCTGCATGTCAACTGTATTAGTGTGCATGTGTTCACATACTTGGCCTACAAAGCTGATTCTGTTGTAGCTACAGGAGTAGGCAATGCTTCAAATAAGATGGTCTGAATTCTTAAGCATGGACGCTTCACATACAAACCACAGATTTAAGGCAGGCAATAATGTCACAAATTCAGCGTCCAACAGAAAGACTATAATCATATAAATGGCCCTGGCTACATATCTACAAGTGTTTTCTTACATTGTGTTTTAAAAAAACACAATGTAAGAGTTTTTTGCGACACGGTCACTACTACACACCTATTCTGTTCCTCAGTTTCTGCATGGAATAATGGTTAGAGAAGTATTTTAGTAGACCATTCATCACGGTATCCTATTAGACATTTGTGTGAAATATTGTCATCATTGGCACATGAATTCTTAAGAATTTTTAAGTAATGGACAAAAAAAAAAAATGCTGAGATTTTGTGTGATTGCACAAAAAATTTGATTCTGAGCAACAAAATCTAATCAGTTCATCCTCAAATACAACTGAACATTTGTGCCAAATTTAGAAAAAAAATTCCTCAAGGTGTTCACGCAATATTGCATTCAAAGCACATACAGACTTACATATATGGATGGACGGACAGATAGTGTAAAATACATGCTTCAAACCACAGCTAGTGCTGGGTTGGAGGGATAAAAATAAGTGAGGTGCATGTACAGCAGAAAAGAGGGAAAATGTGTCCATCTCACTGAAAAACGGTCAGCCACTTGCAGAACACTATGGTGCATACAGTAATAAACACATTTTCTCCCATTGTCCAGACAAAAATAAACATCTAGACAACAGCATTGTGGAAATGCATCTATGTGTGTCTATGTTCCACAGTGATGGCCAAATTAGTCAGATTTTAAGCCAAGCCTCACTCAAAGCAGGGGGGGCGAAAAAAGCACAAGATTGTTTCTTTGGACTATGCCAATATAGGTTGGTATTGCCAGACAGTTACACAGGTTTACATTCAGACGAAAATGAACTGTTGGGCTTTGCTTTGCAGCAGGCTGCATCTATCCTTCCATAATCTGTGACATTCCTGTAGGTCACATCGCCAAGCTGCAATGTGTGTGTCTGTGTGAACCAACTCGACCTGGCATGGGAGCGCACAAATGAGACAACAGAGGTCTCTTTGAGCCAGGGTACCAGGGGCTACCCATGGAGCTCAGGCAGTGCAACTATGGGAACCATCTCTGTACCCAGTCATCCAGCAGGCTGAAACCTGAGCTGGTCAGGAGTGAGCAGCAGACGGCAGGCAGGACCTAGCATTCCTGTGGGAATTTGACTGGGGCTAATGAGCTCTGGTAGAACTCCTTTGAGGGGAAAGAAGAAAGAAAAAAAAAAACAAAACAGGCACACACTGACTATACAGCCCAACACACACCTATCATCAGTGTCATACATCTAGACTCATAACTTGGGCTCCGAGGCCAAGAAAATTATTTTAGAAACCTTAAAGAAAAGTTTGTAGAAAATGTGCTTTTTTTCCAATTCTGGTGATGAGAAGACATATCAGAGCTACAAAGAGTTGGTTACCATGCTTAGCAAACACTAAACAAAACAAAATTCATCAGTGCATCTAATACATGGTAATTAACATTTTTTTTTCTCCCTTTTGTTACTAACTGATAGACATGCATCAGTTTGCAGGAGAGCAATGTCCCAAGGCTTTTCTGCCACATAAGTCCTGGTAAGTTAGCAACTTGGAAAAATTTGTGATCAGTAACAACCCTCCTATCTTACCCTCAGCAGAGGATAGATACAGGAATTTCCTAAACTTTCAATAAAAGTTGTCACCCATAAAATTTTAGTCCTACCTCACACAGTGACAGCTATAGTAATGGCAAAGGGTTTCATAGTATAAAGAAAAGAAGTGAACAGACTGTGAGCAGCTATTCTACCTGTGCAGCTAAATCCCTTGTGGCCCACTTTAAAGAGACTACACAAAGTGGTGAAAACAAACAGACTAAACAGAATCAAATGGGAGAAATGGGGCTTCCTTCAAGATTTGAACCTTAAACAGAAAGATCCTTTGGTGATTTAATACCAAACCGTATGCCATTGTTGTTGGGAAAAGTAAATAAAACTTTGAAATCTGCACTTGGAGCAGCTGAATCAATAAAATCATAGTGGCACAATTGTCAGTAAAATCATTTCATTAAGTTATTTTATTTACCTAACCTCCAGTCTGGAAACAATTTTAATAAGTATACAAATGCATACTAAAGTCTGCACCATCTACAGTTTGTGTATATGCATAATGTAGAAAAGGGTTACGGATACAGAGAGAACCTGGTTCTTTTTTTTTCCTTCAGGTTATGTATAAGAGATGGAGATAAAAGGCGACAAGCAAAAGCATACAGCCTGTGTGGATAAAAGTTGTCTTTCCACTTGGCTAGGCATCCAGTCATTCGCTCCATCCATCTGTCAGCTATGTCCCTAGTGGCTACACTGAGGGCTCACGCTCTCTCCCACTCTCTCTCTCTCTGGCCTGCAATTGTTCAGTGATCCAGACACTGGTCAGCCGCTCCCCGTCTCCATTCTGTTTTCCACTGAGGAGGCTAGAGACCAGAGACACAGAGGCAGGCCCTGCCTTGTTACAGCCCACTCACCATGTTTACATCCAGCAAATTAACACAAACATGGCAGGGAGATATGAGATCCTGCCCAAGGCCTGAACCCAGCAGCAACTGCCATTTACACACAAAGGCAAACTAGTCCCGTGGCTTCAGAATTCACTGGCAGCTTCATGGCCCTGTCTTTCAGACAGCAGAGATGCATCAGAAACTTTGACCATGCGTGGTATACAGGTTGGCCCAGGGTCTGAATATATTGCAGGTGTCACTTTGAATGACTCCTTACATTAAAACCATCATTTTTAAAATTGTCAGAGGTTGCCTTTCTTGGCAATCCATCAACAAAGAAGCCCTGGGTTTACAGATACTGTACTTAATGACATAAGGTGGGGAAAATGATCATCTTGCCCTCACAGCCCCGTCATCTGTTTAACCACCAGATATTTATGTTATAATTTATAGTTTTCCCTTATAGCGTAGCACAACAGGCCCTGCAAAAACCACTTAGCTCTTTGTGGACAAACAGATCTAATAGAGTGAAAATCTGACTAGTCAAGCTACTTTACTCCCTCTAAGCTTCTGTTGTCTCCTCTGTGGTAGAGGCTTTTGTCTGACAGATGTTTACAGGGGTTGGGCGATGTTTCCTTGCTGTGTGCTGCCTGGGAAAACATCTGGAGTTTGCAGGGATTTACCAGTAATCCCTTTGGCAAGCTGTGGAGTGCTTTCTTAGAATTTCAATATGTCTGTAAAAGTAAGAAAGCCTTTCATGGGAAAAAAAAAAAAAAAAAAAAATGACGGTCCCGCTTTGCAACAAGCGTTGCCGGGGTCGAAAGTTCTGTAAGCTTCTTACTGCTCTAGCTTTTAAGCATAAATAAATTAAACTGGCTTGACTAAAATGTCTCCAATAAAATCTCATTAAAGTCCTATAAGCGTGGATGGATAGATAGAGGGATAAAACTTTGATGCGGTTCTGCTCATTCATTATTTGTCGAGAAGGAAACAGCTTTTGCTATTGGGATGCTTACACTAGAGAAATCCTCTAAAGCGGTGAACACAATTAGATGAAAACAAAAAGCCTAGGAGCCAACCAGCTAACAAAAGTCTCCCAGAAGTCTGCAGGAGGAGGATTATATTCTTTGAGAATTTTCCTGATCACAAGGGTCCACAGGAATGTATAGCATTGGCTTCATCCTTCTCCCTGAGTTTATGTTTGAAATGTGTGATACCACCCAAGAGGCATTTCCACACCATGTATCGCTCATATCTCATACTACTGTGGCATCACCAGAGCCTGCAATTAGCCTTCCTTAATGTTAACCCACACCCACTCTCTGGTTTTTACATTCATTATAGTCATTATAGTCACCCCCAGTATTCACAAACCAAGCCCAGCATACAGGCTCAGTAAATACAGTCAACATACAATCACACAGCCCCTCACTCTACGGGGGAACAGTACAGTTTGCTCAGGGGTCACCAGTGTAACATCTAAATAAATCTAAGTTCATTTGTTGTCTTTCGGTTTCTACAATTTATCCTGTATAATATGTTTTTATAATATTTTGAAATGTTAATTTTTTTAGTCTTCCAATGTAACTTTTATGAATAGTAAAGTCTTCTCTGTATGTATGTTGCCTTTAACAATAATAACTATGACAGACTACAGAAAAAAAGAAACTGACTGTGGTTTAACAGCTCAGCTGAGCAGTAGACAGGGCACTACGTTATGGAGCAACACAGGCATTCTGTAGCTAAGCATGTATTTACTGAAAGAGTAGGCATATAAATAAGCAAATGTTAAGAAAGCCACAATTTGTTTCAAGGTTTGAATGTAATAACAGGATCCTTGAGTGTGTCATTTCGTAGAAAAGCTTGTGCGAATGACAAAATTGGATATAAGATATACCTCGTAGATAAATATTGTGAAGTGTGCAGGACACTATTTGTATAAAATCCAAGAAACTATTGGACACATCAGCATACTGTATGTCTGCAGTATGAAAAAACATCATACAGTAGATGGTAAACAGATGCCAGCCACAAAAACAGCCAACCATCTGCCAAATGTATACTCAGCAGCAAATATTTTCCAAAGCACTGAGAAATTACTGGTATGTCTTGGCTTGTCTGTCAGTAACTTATCTCTTTGTGATCAGTGTTGGAAAGTAAATACATTTGCTCAAGTATTCACTTTTAAGCTGGTGGACTTTTACATAAATAAATGTATTTTACATTCCAGCTCTTGCCAAGGAAAATCACACAATGCTAATTCTGCCTATCGGTGCCAGCTGTATCTATGTTTCACAGTATACCAGAAATTTAAACTTGGAGTTATGGGTGCTGGTTAAAGACGACCAAAGATTGTGTTTGTCAAAAGTCTGTGATGAAGTGATGAAGAAAGTCAGACAGGAAATGTGCTGAAAGATAGCGAGAAATGACATACAGTAAAGTAAAGATGTTTCAGCAGCAAACGAACTGCCCTCCATGTGAAAAATGTACAAATCTTCAATCTGTACAGGGGTATTTTGCTACCTTTGATACTTATGTACTGTTTCTGTGCTATGTTCTCATATAGGCCTAAGTGTCTCTGAGTGTAACCATCTGGCTATGGGAAAGGCCATAGTTAACATACCAATCACAGGGTATTCAGTGTGTGTTAAATTGAATTAGTCCAGTGTGAGTCAGGTCGCTGTTCGCCCTCTGTAGGTCTGCAGCCCCAGAGTTGGCCCACTGGGGGTCCTGGCAAAGGCTTAGAAGACAAAAGGCTGTGAGCAGACAGAGCACGATTTCAGTGTTGTGTTCTCTTTCCACTCTGAGGAATGTAACTGACCTCCCACCTCCCACCAATCTTTACCTACATCCCTCTCACTTAAGGCATGAGCCCACACAGGGGCAACAATTACCCTTTCCCCAGAATTGGAGGACCCTATGTTCTTGACCTAGAAGCTACATTGCTTTGTGCCCTTCTCACCCTTTCTCTTCAGAGAGCGAAGGATGTGGGTGGTGGGGGACAGGCACTCAGTCAAACATGGCAGCGCTTGTTTAAGGTCAGTTCCTAGTCGCATGCTGCTGAAAGCATGCCTGTCAATCACACATAATCACATGGAGGCTGGCTGCTCCTGAAGCAAGACAGCTGGGAGCAGGAAAAGCAGGCGACTGCTTAAAGCCCTTCCCTCCACCAACGCACATTCAGCTCACCCTCATAAGTACTGACACACACATCCTGTTGTGTACACTTTCTTTTAACTAGTATACAGACAAAGAGGAAAATAATCAATTACATGGAATTCAGGCTCCTAGTAGGAAGAATCAGTATATCCAGATACTGACGATAGATAGATAGATAGATAGATAGATAGATAGATAGATAGATAGATAGATAGATAGGGCACATGTAATGGGATGATCACTGAGTGACAGAAAAATATCACTGAACTTTTACACTATACACTGCCAGTGAACACTGGTTGTTTGCATGGTTGCTTTAACTTGTATCCACTGTTGTCCCTTTATCGAGTTTTACAGCAACATTTCTTTTTGACCGGACACTTTTTTTGGCTCCTCCAATTATCTCTAATGTTACTTTGCAGGTTTTATATACCACAATAATACACAGTGGAGGGTGCACTGGAGCATTTTCCGTTCCTGTATGTCTCATTTTTAGACACGAATGCTTTAATATAAATTTTGATATTTGTATCATAGTGAAGTAGTTGGCTCTTTATGAAGCCTTTTCTTTTCTTTTCTTTTTTTTAAAGACACATTATCATGAAATATTAGACAGGCTGTAAAAAGGAACCATAAAAACAGAACTGGTTTAGAAAAGCTCAAAACAGAGCGGCCATCTTCCTAGTTCTACACCTGAAGACTGCTCAAGTACAAAATGGCAGACCAGATGGAAACAGAGCACCTCGGGCACCAACAGATGCTCCCATGAGGCCACTTGGCACACGCTCACTTATCCACTATAATAGCCCTGATTATAGCAAAGATAGTGTAACACATGCACACTGTTATTTCATATTTTTAAAGCACCAAATGTTTCAGCTTACTAAGAAGTAAACCAAAGTAAACAGAGCCCTGCTTGGCCATGTTTTATGTAACCAGATAGCTTCAACGATCCTACAGGGCAGACACCTGATGCTAAGTGAAGAACATGATCAGCATAAGGGGTCACTACAAAAAACTGTTGATCATGGCACAAAAAGAGACGAGGCATGAACTTAACAGGGGGACAGCTGACTGGCTAGATGGTCGCTGGTGGCTGACGTCTGGCTGATAGATGGCCTCGCTGGCTAAATAACTGGTTAACTGACTGAAGGCAATTTTAACTGTAGCTATTCATTATTGCAGCAGTGAACAGTTAGGGAAAGTGCTAGTGGCTGGCCCAAAGATTAGCTTTCACAGCTTAATGTCAGCCACACACAGAAGAGTCTGTCCCATCAGACTCATCACATTGCATAGGCTATAGGACCAGACGATGACATCACTAAAGGCATTAAAAGTGTGCTACTTCACAAGACACGGTCTTGCCCTCATGAAACTGGAGTGTATAATGCCCATAGTGCAGAAATGACTACACCATTAAATCTACAGTAATTCTAAGTAAATGTATCTGCTTCACATTACATTTACACATTATTTAGAGTAAGGACTTTATTTAAAGTAAGATAAAAAGCAAAGATCTCCAGAAGAATGAGGAAGGATGACAGGTATATTAAATACCAAAATAAAGACGTTTTGAGAGTACAGAATCTCATTCACACGTAGGCAATAAATGTACTAAACACATAAATTGGAGCAACTTTTACAAACTGAACAGTACATATTTTGCAGCTCAATGTTTAAACGAGATTTGCAATAACATTCTTTTACTGTAGCAAACACTAACAATAAGCATAATTTCTAAGTGTTCTCACTTATGCAAGCACAGCACTCCCATAAACACACAATATTATCAGGCAGATGGCATTAGAAAACAGCCTGTTTGCACTGCATTAGGCTTCCTTTCAAGGAAATACTGTATTTACGGGAAAAGCACTGTCAGCAGCCAGGAGTCAATATTCCCATGGGCGAAATTACACAGAGAACATAAGTATTTAACCTCCACTTTAACACAGGCCTACAGACAGAAATTCCATTGTGAATTTAAAATGGCCACTGAGGGAAGAAACATCATGTCAGGAAAGTATATCCATGCACAACTTAATAATTTGGCATTTTCTTAGGCAATCAATATCACGTGGTTAGAAATTTGCCATAACACAAAAAGTAGAGAAATCAGGCCACAAAGGAAAAATCTGCCTTACATGGACTTACCTTCTCATTGTATTTGAACTTGACATAAAACCAGCTGGACTTGATCATCCTTGTCTCTTCTGCTCCTGACTGATTCAATGTGTGAGGAAAGACTGATGATAAATGTGCAGTCTAATGACAATAAAATGTTTCTGCTCCTTTATCTTGTTGGTCTTTGTGCTGGTCCTTTCTTGCTCTGTCTCTTACTTCAAGCCTCTGAGCCAGCTCCTGTTTCCTTCACTCCTTCGTCTTCGTGGTGTAGTGTGCTGTGTGTGCTGTGTGTCTCATGTCGGGTTTGGAAGGCTGACAGAGGAGCTCCTCAGATGGGCTTCAGCTGTGTTCAGCGGTGGTGGCAGATGCCAGCAGAGGCGCAGCAGAGAGATGTTTTACTTCTAAGTGGGCAAACTGTACACACTGAAGCACCAACCTCCTGCACTTCTCTCTCCCTCTTTCCTTTCCTTTCTTTTTTTCTGCCTATCATATGTGCTCACTTTCTCTGCCTCTCTTACTCTTTTTTATGTTTCCCCTTTCTCTAGCCCTTTGCTCACTCAAATCTCCTTCCCAGTGCTTCCTATTGCTCTCTTTTATGCACCGGTAAGCTCTTTCATTCCGACCTCATTTAACCCCCTTCTGTATCTATTTCAATCTTACGTTTCTCTGCCCTCTGTAAACTAACACTGTCTGCTTTATTATTTCTACAGAAATCAGCCCCCGATGTTAGTCTGACTCCAAAGGTGCAGAGCTCCCCTGGGCCAAATACACTCTGACAGCTGAACACATGCACCCCCAAAATGTTATGTCAAATGTATTTATGCTGAGATCAGATTGGGTAAAACTCCCCTCTGCATAAGAGCTTTAAATATTTACAAGGATTGTAGAAAAGATTATCATTAGTGGGCTATCTAGTATTCCCATTTCATCAAATTCCAACTACTGGGACATTTCATATATTCAGGTCCTGATTTCACTTCAACAAATTCTTCATCTCCTTGATTTTTTAATCCAACTTCACATTACTGCCAATATAAATTATATGAAACCTAGAGAGTTGGTGTACAGGCACAGGATTGCTTTCTTAAAACTTGTGAGATAGGGCACTGGCCTTGGTGGAGGTCTGCTCTCTACATGTGCTCTTCTTGTTTGTCTGGACAGATCAGATAGTATTTTAACTGAAAACAGCTACCTGCTGTGGCTGAAAACAATGCTAATGAGAGCAGTGAAGCTACACTACAACAATTAGCTGAAAGATACCTACAAGGTCTGCAGAGCTGAGAAGAGCTAAAGAGCTGTATGTTTGGCACCATGTGGAGCACTTTTACATTACACTTCAAATTTGACTTAATGGTAATTTGTTAGTGCAGCTTTAAATTTGACCTCTCTCGTCATAACCTTGAAATGTCAATAATTTTCATGTCTAATTATGTATTTATGTTTTCCAAGAAGCACCAGAGAATGCAAGCTTAACCTAACCAAAATTTGTTAAAAAAATATATGTAAATGGGGCCAGCAATACAGACCCAGGGTATCAGCTAAACTGCTATGAACTGGAGTGTAAAAAAGTCTAATCATCTACTGTAAAGGCTTAAGGACTAAAAAGGCCACATCTGAGACAGAGAATGGGCCACCCAGTCAATGTTTACATTCTGCCACTCCCGTCGGCGCACAGGGCCCATATCCCATACACACAATGCTGCTGCTGTGTATATAATCATGTCACTTTTGACGATGGTTTGAAACTACAATGGGCTCCTGTATCCCACAGGATTTATCCAAATTTGGCAGCTCCTGAGTTAAACTGAGGCAACCCCTCTATCATAGGACAGCAGTGGGTTATAAACAAAAGCAATCAGACTCAGTAGTGCCACTGTGTAAGCATTCATGGAAACATAATCTCCCTTGGCCAAACCTTTGCCCAAAGCTTGTGCCAGCATGGGAAAAAAAAGTCTGGCAGAATCTAATGCTATTGTGGGACAACAGGGAGGACTTTCTCATTTGACTGACTCTTTTACACGTCATGCTTATAACAGTGAAGCAGTATAATGGAACAGATTGTTATCTCCACAAAATGTTGCGTAAGGCATACAGAACATAAATATAAGTATTTTTTCATAAAAATTCTAATATATGAAAAAAAATCTTGCATAAATTTCTCTGGTTCCACTGATCCACCGATCCACTACTTGTATGCTGACTCAAATGGCTGGATCATCTATTTGTAACAATGGGCCGATATACTGGGTTAATATATTCAATTTAGTTGTTATCGTATGCTTACTACACAAAGCATTGCTAAAAGGAGAGCTAAGATAGCATAGAAGAAACTAACAGTAAAAGGTCTGTACTCATTATAGCCAGATACCCAAAGCCATATTTACCTGTATCAGTAAATGTGTTATATGAAGTATGTGTAAACAGACTAGAGTCTGTGACTAGTTTATTTAGGGTGCACTTGTTAAAAAATACATATGAATGAGACAAGCAATGCACACTACATAGGCACAGTTGGACAGCAGTTAATGTCATGTTTTTTCCTGTATAACAAATCTGATACATGACTACATTTGCTCTTGCTTGAGTGAAGAGAAACTGTTATTTAACACTAACCTATCAAATTGATTAACGGTTAATTTATACATTTTTTAGTAGTCAGTCACTGAGGAAGTCTGCACTATTAACCATATAATGAAAGTGGTGCATTGTATGGTTGTGGTGTATGACAACATGGTGGTTGTCATACAGGTGCTGGATGTTATGACAGTATCTTTTACATCTGTTTTACATAACCGCAAGACTATGGGCAACTTTTACAAAGTAGTGTCACAATTTTTGGAACGCACACAAAAACTACTATAAAGAACAGAGAGCATGTTATTATTTACTGATCTGCAGCCCACCAGATGAACATTATGAGTGATTTTTTTTCTTCTCTACCCAGGAGTCTTTAACCCCTTCCTCTACCTCTTAGCGTGTTTTGACTTTGAATTCTTTTTTTTAGAGGCCAGCAGTGAAGTCAGGTGGGCTTATCTTCAGCAGTTGGTCTAATCAGAAGAAAAACAAACAGCAGGTTTTCTTGACTTAGGGGTGCTAGGGGTCGAGTATGTGTATTTTGGTGTGTGGGCTGCTGTATATCATTTGCTTCACTCCTGTTCTTTCCTCCTTACTCTTCTTTCTCTCTTGTCTTATCACTTTCCACCCTCCTCATGCCACCCATGGGGAGCCTGTAGTGCTGTAATGCTAAGTGACAGCCTGCCTGCCTGCTCACTTCCCACACACATGCCTACGCTTGGCCATGTCCCCCATGGCCATTGCTGTGCCCGGATAACAGAGTTTCAAAAGCTTGCAGGGATGAAATCCAACAAAACAGAAAAGGGAGTTCAGGATATCACTTCACTGACTGGTGTGTATTTAGGCACAACACAGAGAGTTGAACAAAGCTGAAAAGGTGTAGTTAGTGTGTTGCTCATAATATTTCGAGGACTATGCACAATTGCATTACAAGGTTATCTTGAGATCCTTTTGGATCTCCAATTACACAATTATATAGCGTACAAAGAGATCATATCAAAACAATTAACTTCAGGGGCAACACTGTAGTACAACATGAGGTCAATAAGCATGGTTTCTGCATGGCTGTATCAGCATGCAGGAGGGGGGAAGAGGAGGAAGAAATGGGGTTTCACGCTCTGGTTTTTGGATAAATATCTAATACAGCTTTATGTTTCAAAGGGGCCTATGGTTTGACAATATTTCTCCTTTTGATTTCTCTCGTTTAATACTTTCATCCCACACTGCCAAATAGAGAAGAAGCTTTAAAAGCCTGTAGAGGGTCTGGAGCTGCCCATCTGCACAGACATTTGCCCACTGATGCTTCTCCTGAAGGTTAAGACAGACCCAAGTGTGAGTGTGTGTTTTTAGTGTGGACATCTTTGTCTGTATGCTTGACACTGTTAGACATAATCGCTTGTCAAAGTCTGTCCTAGTGCATGATTTATGAGGGCATAAACCCAGCACATTTCTGTCTTTGTGTATTTGTTTATGTGCTAGCTCGCTCTCTCCTCTGGCTACAGCAGCCCAGATGTTCAACCCCCATGAGTTACAACGCTTCAGCCCTGCTCCAATTTTCCATTAAACCTGCTGGCATGAAAAGAGGGAGTATGAAAGAGAAAACATTATGCCGTCCTGCAAAACACTTCCTTAGAGTTTGCTTTAATCTTTTAAACTCTCGGGGGCTAAAGCAGCTCTGTACTGCTAAATGCAACATGAGTCCCTTACATAATCAAATGCAAGGTAAAAAAAAAATTGCGACAAAAGGAGAAGCTGGGGGAAAGAAGCCAGAGCTATATTTCTTAGTAAACTCACCTGTAAGAACTGTTAGTGAGGGAGTGAAGGCGTTACAAGAACTGACACCCCCACCCCCCTTCACCTAAACCCCCTTATAATACTGCTGCAATGGGCCGACATGACATGACACAGTGCATGTTTCCTCTCTTCCTCTCTGCAGGCCGTATTGGCCAGCAACACAAAGGCCATTTCCTGCTCTCCACACAGATATTACAGTTGAAGCTAAGTCTCTCTGATGGCCAGATAATACAGGTCTGAGTCCCATCTAGGCCATAGCCAGGAAATCACGTTAGCCTGCCCCCCTCTACCTTCTAATACTGGGGATTATAGCACCAGACTGCCTTGGCACAAATGACTTTTGCTGTAATGCAGT
The DNA here is from genome assembly GCA_015108495.1 of Heterochromis multidens. NCBI lineage: Eukaryota > Metazoa > Chordata > Actinopteri > Cichliformes > Cichlidae > Heterochromis > Heterochromis multidens. Next base: position 20,117 of record VUQS01034201.1, on the reverse strand, counting down.
GAGGAAACTTGTATTAAAGTCCATGAGGTGAAGTAATAACTTGAATTTCTTCCTTTGGGAGAGCTGACCACTGAAACATATAGTATAGGTTTATTGCTCTACAAAAGTATGCAGTGAGACTTACAAGGAACTTAGATGAAATAACTCACTTAATTCATGTAAGAGAAAACAATTCTAAACCAGTCAATCCAACGAGCATTAATGTGATGTGGGAAAAGGATAAAAACGTCATAAAATGTTACTTTTTAAATTATAGTTCTTTCTCAACTGATAGAAGTCGTTGCACTGATTTAGTCATACAATAATGGATAAGATATACAGACAATTTGACTTGAAGATGGCATTAGATACCTTGATGAATGCTCAATAATCTAGGTAAAGATTTCACTGAAAACAATGCATCCAGATTAATAGAATCAATTATCTGGGATGGCATTAGATAGAAGGTGAAGGGATGAAATCTCATGACAGTGAAGAATTGATGCACCTGACCTTGCTTTCATACTGCAATGACAAATTAAACCCCATATAGGTGAACTCAAAATAAACCTTCAAAAATTTGTTTCAAAAACTCAGTTCTACTATAATAAAACATTAAATTACAAACTTTACAATCCATAGCATTGTAAGAAGATGCTTTGTAATAATCAAATTCCTGTAAGAGTACCATCATGTAGTGTGCTGACCTTGCCAAAGGCCTGCAGAGATTATCGCAGGTTCAAATCAGCATGCAAAAATCACACTGCAAATACAAATTTACACACACACACACACACACAAACATACTGTCTGAGTGCAAAGCCATTTAGAGCCATTTCCAAACAAGTCAGCACGCGATTTGGTTGGGGGTCTGGTTGAAGAGGGGGAAAATAGACTCCAGAGAGAAACAGGGAACAGAAAAAGGAGGGGAAATAACTCCATGTTCCAATGACTTTCAGATGCACGAGCCAATGCCAACTCCATGATGTTTCAGTTTACCTCCTCCCTTCCTCGGCGCCTTTGCACGCATTCACCCTCTCCTCTCTTCTACAAGGGAAGCAGCCTACAGACCCAGCTGTCCCAGCACTGGTCAGCGGACAGATCAGATGAAAGCAGGAAACACAGATAAACACAGACTAATTGCTCACAGACAGAGACTAGAAACAGGGTTAGTGGTGTGTGGGGGGCACTGTAAGTCAAATGTTTAGAAACAGGCTCGCTGGAAGCTAGGTCAGAAATGGACTGCTGTTTGGTCAAGCGATGCCAAACAAGGCCTCAAAATCACCTACATGTATGTCACGCTACAGAATGAGAAAATAAGTGAAGGAACCTGCTTACATCCAGTGAAAGAGCACATCAAATATTTCATATTCTTCCCATCTTTCCACTTTTTACTTTCATGCCTCCACTACATAAGAAAACAAGTTAAAACCAAGACATCTATCTATCCATTTTCTGCCACTTATCTGGGTTCAGGTCATTGGGTCCAGTCACCTCCTCCAGCTCCTGTGTGGGGACACCGAGGCATTTCCAAGCCACCTGAGAGACACAATCTCTCCAGCATGTACTGGGTCTGCCCCAGAACCGGAACCAATTAGGAGACGTCCAGGAGATATCCTTCTCAGATGCTCAAACCACCTTAATTGGCTCCTTTCAATGTGGAGGAGTAGCAGCTATACTCTGAGCCTTTCCCGAACGACCAAGGAGAGCCCAGCCACCCTTCAGAGGAAGCTTGTTTCTGCTGCTTGTATCCGTGATCTCATTCTTTCTGTCACTACCCAGAGCTTGTGGCCATAGGTGAGGGCAGGAACATAGATCGATCAGTAAATTGGAAGTTTTGCTTTCACACTCAGCTCTCTCTTTACCAAAACAGCATTCACATAACTGCAGACACTATGCCAATCTGTAAATCTCCTGCAGCACTTTCCCAATACTCGTGAACTGTCCAGCATCCTCCCCTACCACCTGATCCAACTCACCATCAGGTAGTGACCAGTTGACAGCTCTGCTCCTCTCTCTACCTGAGTGCTCAAGACATACAGAGCTGTGAATACTTTTCTGATGCACTGTATGGATGCTGGTCTGATGATATGATTACAAAATCAATCATCGAACTGTAACCTAAGGTGTCCTGGTGCCAAGTACACTTATGGATACCCTTGTGCTTGAACATGGTATTTGTTATGGAAAAACTGTGGTTAGTACAGAAGTCCAACAACAAAACACCACTCGGGTTTAGATCAGACAGGCCCATTCCTCACAATCAAACCTCTCCAGGTTACACTGTCGTTGCCAACATAAGCGTTGAAGTTCCCCGGCAGGACAATGGAGTCCCCAGCAGGGGTACCTTCAAGCACCCCGCTCAGGGACTCCAAAAAGGATAGGTACACTGAACTGCTGTTCGGTGCATAAGCACAAACAACAATCAGGTCCCGTTCACCAACCCAAACCAAACTGGGGGATACAAGAATACTCACACCTCCTGCTGCCTCTCACTGAGGGCAACTCCAGAGTTCTTGCACTGGTTTAGAGGGGTTTAACCATTAGCAAGGTTACTGTTTAATTTCTTGACACCAGCTGTCAAGGTCATGGAAAAAATATCTTGGTCGGTGGGTTGCACTTGCAGTACCCTTGGTCTAGGTAAAAACTGATCAAAGTAGTCTACAATAGCAATATAAAAACAAAAACTTGTGGAGTAAGCCAAGTGTTTATATGAGGTATTCCTTTAGCACTCAAAGATGAACACACATATGTGGACACTTTCCCTAGCTTAGTTCTTTTACAATAACCTCTGACAGACTAACACTGAAATCTAAGCCATGTGCATGCTAGAGTCAATATTAAAGCCAGTTTGACAAGAAAATGGAAACAGTACAGCTATTGCTTAACCACTAAACATGTTCACATGAAATACTCATTTATATTAGTAAATAAAAACAGATCCACTGTGCTTTTTCACATATTTTAAACACAGACTTTAACACTAGAGCTGCCAAGGGGGTCATTTTGACCCCTTTGCATTATAAAAATCATTTAACTCTGTTAAATTAAAATCCCATCATCTCATATTTCATGACTTTTCCTATATTGGTTTATTCATTTTATAATGAATTTTGGGGTGTGTGGGATAAAAAAAAAGTAAATGAATAAAAAAATTACGACCGCTGATACCTAGAACAGCCGAGGATGTCATTTTGACCTTGTAGAAATGTATGTAAAACAACAATTGCTGGCTGTGCAGAGCAGCGGGGAAACTGTAGCTGAACTGAGCAGAGAGTCCAAAGTGTGGAGAAACTAATCCAAGCAAATAAAGAGTGAAATCCAGAGCAGAGCATCTGAATCAGATGGGTTTCAGGCCTGAGCAGCAGAGCTAAGAAGGTGAAGGGCTGCAGACTGAGGTGGAGCCGTGTGCACAATGGATGAGAACCTGCAGATCTGGTGGAGAGGAGGCAGATGTGGACTGTGTGATAAACTTTCACTGATGTACTTTTACAACAATTAATATATTAAAATGTGTTTCTTATTTGTTTGTAGCCAACTGTGAGGTCAATTTGAAAATGTAGGCGATGAGCTGTTCAATGTGTTTCACAGTGAGCTTTTTATTATAGCATAACTAATACCATACATTATCAAAATTAATTTTAAACTTTTCCATAATGATGTTCTTCTACAAATTCTTGTGCAAGAGTGTTTCTCCTGCTCCTGCATTAAGCCTGTCACACCTCCACTAGTGCCAAAAGGTCAGCTGCAGGGTCATCAGTGGGAGCCTACCAATCATGAACGTTTTGCCCCCTATCACAGCCCATCTCTTCGGGGGGGGCAGTGGCACATGGGGGACGTCTCCCCGCCACTCACTGCAGCTGCCTTTACTGGGCTGTTGGCCCCCAACTGCCATCCTTCCTCCAGAGCCACAAGCAAAAACTTGCTTTCTTGGCCTCTTCTAGCTCCTGCATGGCTTTCCACAGGTTTGGGCCTGTCGCTCCAGCAGCATGAAGTAGCTGGACTTGCCACAAGTAACTGTTATGCCCACAAAGCCCCAACACCCAAACTCCACAGGGTAAACCCTAGCTTTTCAGCTGGCCTCATAGCACTCCGCTGCCAACACGGCATATCTGAGATATTTCCTCTCATCTGCTAATGTCCTGCCTTCGTCCTAAGGGATGTTAAGTTCAACGAGGAGGACCCTTTTCTCTGCTGTGGACCATAGGAATATATTTGGCTGGACAGTAGTTGTTACACTCTCTCTTGGAAAGACTAGCTTCTTCCTGAGGTCCACCAACATCTGCCAGTCTTTACAGGCTGACAGGATGGCATTCCTCCTCTGGCCAGGTGCTTGGGGCATGCTGCCAGCTTTAATAAATCCCATTAGAACAGGTCTTGCTGTCTCTGGAGAATGGGACAGTGTCACCTGCAACCTGACAGGATGTGCTGGAGACTTGCCATGCTGCTCCCACATAGTAGGCAACCTACTTTGCTACCGAATCACCGGGTGACATTCTGGGGACACTGAAGGGTGTCGTAGGCAGCCCTTATCAGAAACCTGAGCCTACTCTGCGGCATCCTCGAGATATCTGCCCAGATGAGGTACTTGTTCACGGTAGCATTCCATTTTGTCCAGGCTCCCTGGGTCCCCTGGGAAATTGCCTTAATAAAAAACCGCTCCTGCTCCAGCCTGGAGATCATACACCACCATGGTCTTCTGTTGTTTCTTGCTGGCTTTGGACCAGAACTGTCACAGCGCTACCCAGCCTAGCCCAGTAAATCCAGTTTGAAATGCCCCAATCAGTTTTTGATGTTGGAGGTTTGACTGACCCTAGCTTGCACCTTGCACTTCCAGCTTGTGCAGATGGTAACTTTTGTGCTCCTTATGAATACATCAGCAGAATTCTTCAGTTCCATAGCACGGCGAACCTTCTCCTGCTTGTACCCCACAGTGATGGGCTTCAGTGGTAGGCCCAGCATGTTCCACCCAAAGAGTCCCATATCAGAGAAGCAACATCCTCTGCTGGTACAGATTGTGGTACAGAGCACTTCCCAGGCAAGTGGCTGCGATCAATCTGCCAGGTCATGCACAAGCTGTTGCTTGGCTACCTTCCCCATCTGTCTATCACTATCAGACAGGTCTGCAGTGACGCACCTCCCCAGACTTTGCAGCAGCTTTTCAGTAAACTATTATTAGTTTACTATTCAGATGTGTTAGCTATTGTAATCTTTATTAGTGAATTTTAGTATTAATTTTAACTTTACAATCTGTAATGAAATAATCTAAATCATTTGTAAAACTAATAATAGCCCTAAAACCTAAACTTATTTTGTCTAATCTTACTTATAATCAGAAAAACAATTAGAAAAATTAGATGAAAATTAACAACTTAACTTCTTCAAGAAATGACTTATTTGCAATTACTGCTGTCTTTGCAGGACAAGGTTAAAAGGATCTTGGTGGTTCTAGTGTTAAAACTGAAGGAAAAGGTTATTTGAAAGAAAAATATTATGATGAAAGATAGTAGAAGAGCATCTCGCTCAATCTGTATGTGTGTGACTGTGTAAGAAAGAGATTAAGAAACTGACCCCAGAAGTATGTGGATTTTACACAAGATCGACTCAAAGCAAACAAATCTACTGAAAGCAAAGCAAAATAGAAAATACAAATTAGAAGCTTCAATGTGTTGGATAAATAATGAACCTGTGAACAATTCCAGAGGGAGACTTCTCTGTACTCACTGTGACCTACTCCAACTGGTCTTTATCACGGCTGAGATATCTACAGCATAAGGGTATTTTATCTTGCATTGCATTTATGTTCCCATACTTTTATTATGACTCCTTTATTCTCGCCAATCCAACCAATTTCATTTACATTTTTAAACAAGACCTGCTGAATTAATGAGCATCTATAAATATAAAACCTTTCATTTGTAAAATTATTAATTCTTTAAGAGTTATTTCTATGTAATCGTAGCATTGGATGGTGACCTGACATCCTTGCTTCAACAGTGGCTTTTCTCTCATGTTTTGTATTCTCAAAGGCAAATGGGTGCTCACTGTTCCATAATATTGTACTGACCAACTAACCAGTAACATGGCTAAAGCTCATTTAGAACAGGTCAATGTTGTAAGACCTACAGAAAATGTGTGCAGTAATGCTGTGAGGAGGGAAGAGGAGGGAAAGGGTGGAATAAAAAAAAAATCCTTGTAACATAATCATTCCCATTACAGTGTGTGTATCTGAGTATCATGCTATCTCACCCATGTAACCGTCTCTTTCCCCAATTCACAACATATAAAGCTAAATTTAGAATGATATAATGAATACATTTAAAGATGACGTTCAAAGGTCACAATGAGAAATTACAAAATAGTGCACTAATAGTGCATTTTGTTTTGGTTTTCACACATTTTGCCTGAATTTCTATGTAGGTACAGGCGGTAAAATTATTCTGTGGGTGCCTCTTTTATTTTTTCCCCTATGGCAGAGGACACGTCTGAATGGGACCAGAGGATAATGACCTCTGAGCGATAACACATGATTTTAGAGGAAGAAGAGAACAATCCACATAAGGGGTTTTACGTGGAGCAACCCCATTACAAACTCTGAAAAGTAGACTGCATCTCATTACCCATGCTCCTTCACAATAGCCTAGTTGCTGGAGGATGGGCAACATCAAATTATTGATTGTAACCTATGAACTACATGTGTACACTGACAAGGGAAATGCATCAGGGGAGGAGGGGGATGGGGGATGTACAGGGAGAGGGAGAGAGAAAAGTGTTGCATGTGGCCTCTGACTCAGATTGTTCTGACACCGCTCACACAACATTGCAAGACGCACACACAAACGCATGCATGTGTTCTCAGCTTGTCTCTTTGCCATTTTTTCTGACAGTCTTGTGTGTAAGTGTATTGTATAGCTTGAGGCAAGTCAGGGAAGCAGCAGATGCAGCATAAAGGCATCAAAGCAGTCACCTCCACCACAGCTCTTAACAGGTCAACTCCAAGAGATAGAACTGAGCCAAAGACCTTTGAATCAAGGTTAACGGCAGCTTGGAGAGAGAGCTATCAAAGTGATCTAAAGCACAGTTAAAAGGAAATAAAGGGAGATTCTATTAGAATAGCCATATTGATCGTGTGAACCTTTTTACCCAAAGACAAATCTGTATTTCAAAAGTAATGATGGTTGCTCTTAAGCCATCTATGGGTGAGGGTGATGTGTAATGTTTTCACATTACATTGTAGGTTCCAGCAAGAAGTACACCTGATAGTCTAATTCTGTGTATTCAGAAGCATTAACATGTAAATGAGGTTTTAAGTTTGTGCAGCTCCTGCTGTCATGTAGTGGTGTGATGTAAGCAACAGAAAGACACCAAGAGCCCATTAAGCAGTGATGGATCAGCATATTTTACCTGCAAACTGCATATAGGCATGTTTATATCATTTGCTACACTATGTCTTGAATACAAACCTTTTAAGCACATAATTCTGTACAAATCAGGAATATCTTTATACATCTGATTATATTTTTTAATAAAATTACATTTACAATGTTGTGAAGAATATGTTCAGAGACTACATAACTGTTGATACCATACTGTGTGTCAACAGGACGACAATCAAAAGAATATCGTTTTCCAACGCAAGATTTTGTTTTTTTGCTCATTATACCCAGTTAACTCTGAAAACATGAGAAATCTGCTTTATACAGAAGAGACAGCTCCAACAGCACACACCCATGCACATGGCACTTGAGTCTTCTACACTAACAAGGATGTGTCACCGCGAGTCAAATCCTGCAGAGTGGCATATTTTTGCTAGAGAAATGACTGTTATGTGGAGAGACCCATGCACATCTCATATGTACTGTATAATAAGCTCTACTTATTTTAGCTTCATTATTGCCAGCTGGTTCACCTGCATCACAGAAAATCACATCGACTTGGATTTGAGACAGGCTGTAATAATAAACTAGCAGACAGAATGTGTGAGGGTGCATCAATTAAAGCACACAACAAAGCACACAAAAAAACTCACACTAGTTTGTGAGGCAAAATGCAGGTGTGTATTTTAATGATGCTTTTATCTGAATATGGCCCCTAAAACTGACCATATGTGGGTAAAACAGGTACATTGCTTAAAAATGTTGTTGCAATTGGATGTCAGCCTTTTTACATTACAGCTACTGACCACATACTTTATCACACTGCGTTATAATGTTGATAATTAAGTAGAAGGACAGCATTCAAAATATGACAAAACATCTGAGCATCCAAATGGTAAAAGGAGCTACAACTAGCACATCTTAAATGAACACGGCTCCATAAAAAAGGTCCAAGCATTCTCCTTAGCTAGCAGCAGAGGGTGCCAGCACATCACAAAAACAGCACATCATGCAACACATTTTACTATTCCAAGTCCAGTTTACTCATCTGAAATACCAGACAGAGAGAGAGAGAGAGAGAGAGAAGGACCCATTGTTGGTGTAGCTGTGCTTTTTTCTGCTCAGGATTCAATTATTCCATCTTTCCTGGCAGTCACTGCAGTTTCTGGCTGAGAGGGGACATGGTCTAGACATGCTGTGTTTATTCCAGGAAACCATATAATGATGTTTCACATGGCGACTTAATATAAATTCAAGCTTACTGTCAAGGGATTCCCATGTAGTAGAGATTTTATGTGATTGCAGAGAAGAGAACAAACTTCAACAACAGAACAAAGTAAGTCTTGATGTTTTTTCATTTACTTCCAAGTCTATTAAGTCTTTTGCTTGTCTTTTCATATGAACCAGTTCTTGTTTCACTTTGCTTTACAGAGGCAGATGGAAGCATTTGTCACAGCAGAGATGTGGCGTGCACTTGAATGTATGAAGGTTTTAAGCAAGATTTAACATTTTTCCTTGGCTCCTCTGTCAGTGGCAGATGAGCCCAGGGTCTGGGTAAATCACAGATGGCTATTTCTCTCTCCCTGCTCTAGGGTGACAGGAAAACTGAGACAGCCACCTCCTCAGCCTGCGGTGGCAAAGAGCTGGCTCAGTCAAGAGGACAGGGAAAGAAGAGGATGGAGTCTGGCCTTCCCCCCGGGTTCCTTGGAGAAACAGTCTCCATCTGCTCATCTGGGCCGTATCTGACAGTAAACAGATTTTACCATTTCCTTTTATACTCTACTGTACATGAATTTGAAGAAGGTAAAACTAGAGGCACACCTAGAGGTATCTTTGACTACCTTCAAACTGCAGGCACTCTATAATACTTACACATACCCTCTTAAAGCACTGAACACACACTGACTCGGTTTAGAGTGTGACCCTTAAGTGTTTTTTTTTCTTCTCTGAAGTACAACCAGTTTTTCTGACAGTGCATTGTAACTTTTTTCTGCTCTCGTCCTTCATATTTGGTGTTTTGTGTAAGGTTGAAGGATCAATACCACTCCTTTTGCTCTGAATTCCTGCCTGTGTGGCAGGTTAAGAGGGGTTTCCAACTAGATTTTGTTTTGAGTGATGAAAGCAGTAGGGCCAGTAAAGGCTGAGCCAAGGTCAAGGGAACAATTGTCCTTATCGTCTTCCCATTTCAGATCGGTCTGGATTCCTGTGGGAATGTACTCCAAAAACACAGTCCTAACTGAGCTCACATCAAACAGCATTTTCAATTTTGAGTATGTGTATGCATTGAAAAAATAAGGATGTATTTTGATGTTATCTACTCCCATATCTGGTTTTAACAGTTTGTTCAGGCCTACCATGATATTGTAACAGTGGATGGCAAACAACATCAGGCTGTGCTACTGTAGTATGTTTTATTACCATGCTGCTGTTGCCATGGTGCTATGGTCATCACTGAGGAGGGCAGCCCAGCCAGTTTGTCAGGGCACAACTACCTTCCTTTGAAAAAATATAAACATCAACTCTCAAAATCATCTTTATGCTCTACTGAGCTGTATAGTACAAAAAAAAAAAAAAAAACAAAAAAAAAAAATTAAAAAAAAGAAAAAAAAAAATTAAAAAATT